>DWMZ01002137.1:0-14639 GCA_018249855.1 Eueides tales michaeli | reverse complement strand
GACTGACCTTTTTGACGTCTCTATGAGAATATTTCAAAGAAAATGCTTGCAATATTGTTTGCAAACTAACCAAACAACTGAAAACTTCTTTTTTGTGTGATATTTTTTTATATCTACAACGTTGTGTTGACCTTCAAATACTTTTATAGTCATGTTTTTTTTCAACTACAAATGTATCTTTTGTTTTTTTCTTATTTTCACCTTCACGATATATCCCGCACATTGCACTGTAGGCAAAAAGAACTTGGGAAACTAGTGTTACCACACTCTTTTTCCATAAAGACATTTCCTTCTTCTACTGTGGGCCGAATTTGATTGCATTGCGTGTTGAGTGGTGGAAGGTGACGTTTTGGACCGTCATCAGATCGAAGAAATGAAAATATTAAATATATCCTCGGAAATGAAGTCCATTAATGGTGGAGTACCCCAAGGTTTGGTCCTATCCCCCACATTATTTATTCTGCATATCAATGTCATGTTGCATTGCAGCAATATTCATTGGTTTGAAGATGACAGAACGGGTGATGCTACTGGTCGGACTAAAATATCTCTCGCTGAAATGAAGGAACGGAGAATACGTCTTTTATCTGAGATTGTGTATGCCTTGGAGCAGCAATCTCAGACTTGGGTGAATGTAATCTGTTAAATTTAATCCCTTAAAGACATAAGTTAGCGCTACAATTCCGGGACATTTCCCTTTCTACCATCAATAATATTGGTAATCTTGTGGTTCACATATCAAATAAAGTCCAGTTTAAGGGACTTGGGTTTTGGAGAACAAAGTGCATTTCGTGGCATGATCTGAAGATCAGGATCCTGAGGTATTTCCCAAGCGCTATTTGAGAGCTTTCAAGTCATGTGTAGACCCTAGAGACCGGCAACGCACTTATTGTCCCCCCCAAGGTTGTAGATGTCCATAGGCGAACGTTCCGCTTTCCATCAAGTGGTCCTTGACTCGATCGCCCTTTTGTAATAAAAAATAGTCCACAACCGGACGCAGTTACAATCAACTGCTTATATCCCTGCACCACTATTGGCTTCTATGTATTTTCCTTATATAAATGAAATAACCGTAAAACTGCGGTATAAATATGAATGACAAATTTTATAATAAGATATATTAGGTAATATTAAAAATAAAAAAAAAAGTTAAATAAATGATTTTTAACAAATCTCAGTCCACAACCATCAAGCTAAGAAATAAACTATTTATAGAAAGGCCGTTTTTAGCTTCACACTGTATCCTGTATAAAGTAGGATAGGCAAAGGGAAGTGTGAAATAGGAAGTATTAGGACACGTCGTTCCCTATATTGAAAGGAATATTACCCAAAATTAATAAAAAATCCAATTAAAAAAATATTCATAATTAAAAATAAAATATTTTTATATATTTTTTTATTTCTTTGTTTACTACAAAAATGTAAATATACAACTCCTTAATAAAAGAGCTAATTAAGTTAAATTCATCTACAAAACGCCCGGGGCTTAAAATTAAAAATGTTTGAGCATCTTTGGAATTCTTTATAAAATTGTATTTTTATTAAATAGCATCCATTACATAACTCTCGACGGAGCTGTCGCGCGTCGTATCAGAGACAGGTTGTGAGTTTGTTTTCCATGGGGAGAAATTAAATATTTTAAATATTTCTTTCATTTTGAGGTATAAGGCGACGTTGATACGCAATGCCTTAAAAATGTGGTGAAAATTGGAAACCGAAGCGCCCTGATGGAAACAGAACAAAAAATGATACATACTTTTATTTAATATAAGTGTTTTTAAAGAAGATTTACTTTTTGGAAAAAAAAGTACACAAAATCCAAATAACCAAGAAACAAAAGAGGAAACTAAATCCTAAATGTGATTATTTTCTTATCAGCGGCCGCGTTATTAAATTATAGTTAAGGTCAAGTGCGGTCAATGTAGGCACGTACTGGCACGGCTACAGTGTGGCATTACTACTGTGGAACACGAACAAAATATACTTAGCCCTTCATGAATTTTAAATAGCTTTCATGAGTTTCAACTGAACGAGTAATGGATGTATAGTTTTAATTTAAACCATAAAAGATATAAATTATTGTTACCAGAAAAAATAGCACTTAAATTTCGCTACTCTACACGCAATGCCTCAAATTTGACGAAGAGTGATTCCCCACTCTCCGTCGACATGTTTTAGTGGGGAGTGTCTTAATAATAGGTTCCCAAGTTCCTTCTGCTTAACCTGCTATGTGCGACATACATAAATATGTGTGACTCGCCTACAACTCACAAAAGATACTATGCGATGTAGAACAATTTGACATATATGCCTGGGGAATTACAGGGAATTAAGTACTCAGATCAGCTTCACGCTGTATCGCGCACATAGCAGGGTAGGCAGAGGGAAATTAGGAACCTGTTAAGACACTCCGTTTCACTTCCGTCCCCAACTTTCCGTCGAATTTGAGGCATTGCGTGTTGAGTGGCGGAACTCAACGCCGCGCTTTTGCCTTATTACCAGGAATTAAGTATGTGACTGTAAATGTGACATGTTGTGTGTGGGTTCGATCCCCACACAAGAAAATGATATATTTAATATTTTTTAATTAAATATTTAATGTTTTCATTTCTTATTATTTATTTCATTTTATTTTTGGTGACAAAGCAGTGTTGATATGCGCCACTCAAAAATTAAGAGCCCTCTTGAAGTTTCTATGGTATTAAATACCGATCCGAATTAATTTAGAATAAACAACCATTCTACAGTGTTAAACATATGCTCAGATTTTTTAAAACAAAATTGAGGGAATATAAAAAATGTCTATAAAAACGACTCGTTATTTAAACATAAATAAACAAATACATTTTCAGCGAATATGTGCACAAACAAGTAAGTTCAAGCTAATTAGCGAGGAGAATTTCGTTCACGGCATCCGCGTCGTTCCCGAGTGGATATTTCTATATTAATAGTACTGTGCACACCGAATTTGAGAAACAGTTGATCGTTTTACATAGATACTTAATTTCGTTATTCCCGGCGGATTTTTACCGGTTATTTCCTTTTTTTGAAGTATAAACGTTAATTTGAGGCCAGTCGTGGCGCAACGGTTCAAGCGTATGACTGTAACCGACAGGTTGTGGGTTCGATCCCCACTCGAGGAAATGAGAAATATTTAATGTTTTCAATTTAAATATTTAATGTTTCATTTCTTCGCTCTGGTTATAAGGCAAAAGCGTGACGTTGAGTTCCACTACTAAAAGCGCAATGCCTTAAATTAAGGGGAAAATGGGGAACAGAAGTGAAACGGAGTGCGCTAGGTTCCCAAGTTCCCTCTGCCTGCGCTGCCATGTGCGGGACACAGAGTGAAGCTGAAAAAAAATAAACGTAATATATAGTAAATCCACAACCTGGCGCTTTTTTATTTGCTTAATTACTGTAAAAAAAAAATCTGTATACATAACAGAATTTTTTGTTAACACCAGCATAAAGTAGCTGTGTTTATATAATAGTTTAGATAGTTTATAATTCTTAAGGATCTGTATACGTGGATATTTGATATGAATTTCAGCTGGATACCTCCGGTCAAGCCGATTAATATGTCCATAACAAACGGAATTCAAAATTATCCTTTATTTTTTCAGTATTTTTTTTTTGGTTTGAGGTAAAAAACGCTAAAAATGAATGTAAAATGGTGAACGGAATAATAGAACACTAGATTGTCACTATCTTAAACAGTTTAGGGCAGGTTACTTTAGTAAATTCATTAACCGATGCTACATTATATCTCCCAATAGACTTTCGGTGTGTACGCAGCTTTAAACGGCTGCTTATATCGCGTGTCTATTGCATTAATCATGTTAGTTTATTTTCTTCGTGTTATTCAGAAGTTTAACTTTAACAAAGGTTAAGTTACAATGTTTACCGGAAGGGGTACGTTCGTGACTGCGGTATATTGCAGCTAAATTGCTTACGCGAAAATTGTGGGTGGAGAAATATGAAATATTAATATATTATAATTTAACATGATTACAGGTGAAATTTATTTTAATATTGTTGTCGTCATTCAAAATTCATATTGTTAGGAAAACAAATTAAAAAACGTATAAATAATCGAAGCTAAGTTATTAATAATCAGCTTCACGCTATATCCAACACATGGCAAGGTAGACAGAGGGCAACACTGGAACAGACTCTCCTGTTTCCTGCTTTCTGCAGATTTGGTGGTATTGCGTGTTAAGGGGACAACTCAATGCGGCGCCTCGCCTTTACCAGGGCGTATCATAGATTCTTTTTTTTTTGGCTTCACTCTGTATCCCGCACAAGGTAGGGCAGGCAGAGGGAACGCGGGAACCTAGTGTTAAACCACTCCGTTCCACTTTCCGCCGAATTTGAGGCATTGCGTGTTGAGTCGCGGAACTCAACGCCGCGCTTTGTCTTATTATCATAGCATCTCTACAAAATTTTTCACAAATTTCTGCTAGATAAACAATTTCGTTGAAGTATCTTGTGGCAAGAGAAAACATTATTATATATAATTACTAAAAAAAATAATGCCGCCAGATTTACATTCATATTTATACATATAAGAGATACACATTTCTTTATTATTATATATCACAGACTCAACGACGCGTTGTGCCTTGTTACCAGACCAAAAAATGAAACATTAAATATTTAAATTGAAAATATATAAATATTTCATTTCCTCGAGTGGGGATCGAACCCAGAACCTATCGGTTACAGTCACACGATTGTGCCGTTGCGCCACGACAGGCCTAATATATAATTATATTATTTACCTTGGAAGTGGAGAATGGAATAATGGATCTCTATACTTTTGTTTAATAAAAAAAAATAACAGAAACACAACATTACTCCGCTCAGTTTCACGTTGTATCATGCACATGGCAAAGTAGACAAAGGGAACTAGGGAACCTAGTGTTAAGACACTCCGTTTTGTTTCCCACTCATTTCTTTATATAAAATGTATTTTAATAACGTAAGAAAAATAAAAATACTTCAAAAGAATCCACAAAGCGCAGATTATAAATGAAGTGTTTGTAAAAAGCGCAAAACACCAACCTTTGAACTTAGAAATGTGACGTCGCTTTAGTTTTCACGCGGAGCGCAAAAGATTTATCAGATGCCAGGTGTTAGAGAAGGGCTTTGTAAACAACACACATACGTACGGTTAAAAAAACTTTGCAAAGCCATTGTAACAAGATTTCATCGTTTGCACACCTCCTCTATAATAGAAAGAAACAATATTCAATTTGTAGTGACAATTTTCTTTAAGTGCCTTATAAAAATAAATAGCAATTTTATAATGCGACATGTATTGCTACTATTGCAAGTCCTATTTGTGCAGGCGTTGAACACACAAATATATATTTGTATCATTTTTATTTATATTTACGATATATAACGCAGACATAAAAACGGGAAGTAGGAAATTCATTAATACGTGAGCAATAAACATTCATATTATTACCGCCACATTTGTAGGAGAGTAATAAATTCGTAATAAAGAAAGACGTTTCGGCGACAATACCTACTTGAATAAAATACTTTCGTGTACATAATATTTTACGACAATGTCTACGAAACAAGCTTCAGATGGTTATTTATTTTCATTTGAGAAGTGATTACGTTTTTATATATGGTATTGTGAAATATACTATACTGAATTCATCCACAAGTTCATACAAACTGAGTAGATTTGTTGAGAGCGAAAATATTGATCTCCTTATTTATGTGTATAGTTTTTGACGGCAAATTCGGCCATTAATGTGGGCGGCGTAAAAGCGTATCTACGTAGTCTATGGTAGTTGGGAATGACCTTAGTTCTTGTGCTGCTTAATTTAGTGGTTTATATAACATGAAGAACTTTAACATACTAATACCCTAATAAACTTAAGCTTCTTGCGAAGCGCGGCGTTGAGTTCCGCCATTTAACATACAGTGTTCGAGGCATTTGGCGGAAAGTCGGAGACGGAAAGGAACGGAACAGATTGTCTTAACACAAGGTTCCCAAGTTTCCTCTGCCTACCTCGCTCTGAGCGGGATACAGCGTGAAGCTGAAAAAAAATATATATATATATATATATATATATATATATATAGATTAGAAAACTATATAGATTTTAAAGCGCTTATTACAAACGGCTACATAGTATACACAGAGTTTATATGTAATAATTTATTTTATTATTATCAAAATCCCAGCGGACAAAGCCGCGAGAAGAACGCTAGTATATTATATTGCTTTTTAACATGAAAATCGCAGTTACTTTTAAGACGCGAATAAGTATGTTCAATTCTCCTCAATAGATCAAAAAGCTGGGTGATTAATAATTTT
Source organism: Eueides tales michaeli (assembly GCA_018249855.1). Lineage (NCBI taxonomy): Eukaryota > Metazoa > Arthropoda > Insecta > Lepidoptera > Nymphalidae > Eueides > Eueides tales. The sequence continues at coordinate 8,299 of DWMZ01002137.1, read as the reverse complement.
TTAATTTTCTATAAGAACAACTTTCACAATTTAGGTTACAATGAATAAACATTAATTTATACTTCCATTGTAAATATTATTCGGCGGTTGTTACTTAACACTGGGTTCCCAAGTTCCCCCTGCCTGAACTGCCCTGCCATTAGCGTGACGCCGAAAAGAAGATTTTTTTAAATTTTAAAAATATCGAAATATCACACGTTAATAAATCTTTAAATTCTTTCAAATTACACTATGAGTAAATATTTCATCTAATGCTTATGCTATGTATCAGGTAAGGCCATTTAGGTATAAAGAATCTGGGACCTAAAGTCACTACGCTCTCCGTCGCTCTCCGTTTGCGAGATGTAAAATGTTGCATTGGCGTAGTTTAACGACGCGCTATGCTTAGTTACCGGAGCGAGAAGGAGAAAAAAAAATTATGATTGGTTTTTTTTTATTATGCCTTTAAAATTGGTTCTTTTTTTTAATAGTTTCATCGAATTCTGGGTTCGATCCGTTTCGATCCGTTCGAGGAAATGAAATACTTAATATTTTCAATTCAAATATTGATTGTTTCATTTCATCGCTCTGGTAATAAGGCAAAAGCGCGGCGTTGAGTTCCGCCACTCAACACGCAATGCGGAGTGTCTTAACACTAGGTTCCTGGGTTCCCTCTGCCTACCCTACCTCACGCGGGATACAGCGTGAAGCTAAAAAAAAAAGAATACTACTCACTACTATAATTGTAGTCACGCCTTCAAATCACGTTTGGTGCAATAGTTTTAAGACAAAATCGATACGACAATGAAGACGGAAATGTTTAACATAATGTATGCTTCTTTTTATTTCTGAGACATTGTAAGGCAAATCACAGAACACAACGCCGCAGTTTGTCTTGATACCAAATTGAGAAAATGTAATTCGTAAATCCAGATAGAAATCGAGCCCACAACCGTCTGTTTTATTTACTGTCAAACGCTTCTTCACGAGACGGTTGTATAAAGTTAAAATATCTATCGGGTATAGTCTACTGGACGACGTCTCGAGAAGTTTTTATATGGCCATTGCAACTTTTATTGTTAACACTGTCTGTAGAAAGATTCTTACAAAAGTTCCAAGTACATTTTGAATGTTGTTCCAAGGAAATGTACATTTGACGAAAAATTATGGACTATTCCGGCAAGAAATCATCTGGAGAAGATGCAAAGGCAATTGCCGCTATGTCTCTAATTTCGTGGAAAGTGGAGAATGGTGGAGAACTGAAATTATTTTAATAAGAACAGAATGTCTCTCCGCCTACCCTGCCATGTGCGGGGTACAGCGTGAAGATAAATTTATTATAGCCAGCTTTCACCTGCTACTTCAACCTCATAGTGAAATTAAAATATATTTTTATAGACAAAAAAAAAATCTTCTATCTTGTAGTAATGAACTCTAATACAGAAACGTCACGCTTAAAGCCTTAAATACATAATGAAATGGAATATTTAACATTTTCAATAGAACGCCTATACTCAATCACTTTCTCATAAAAAATGAATGAGGACCAAAGTCTCGGCTTCTTTAAAATCTCAGGGAGCTCCCTTAATATATAATGTCGTTGGAAATCTTTTTCTTTATAAATAATTAATTGATGCACATACAATTTCCTGTAGAAATTTTCTGAACAAAGGCTTTTGTTGCTGGTCTGCTCTGGCTCGAGATAGTTTTGTTACGTACAATAGGCAGTACATACTTGAATGAAATGTAAAATGCTATTATTTGATGTCCACGCATCTTCGGCTTTTAGTTATATAAGCAGAAATAACTAAGTGATAAGTCACTACGGTCTCACTATCAATCTATACATATATGTGTAAAAAAAAAAGAAAAAAATAATATATCAAATATAGGAAAATTTTTAAGAAATTATATGTACGTATTTGTTAAGCCACATACTTTTTTATGGTACCCACAACCATTACCATTAAGTTTCTAAAGCAAAAAGCATCTTCAAATTTTTTTTTCTACACAGAAATAAGTATAGGCTGAAGGAAACTAACCTAGTGTTTCAGGCTTAGTTCTCCACGCATCGCCCTATTTTTAAAATATTGTCGTTCAAGCAGCGGATCCCATCGCAGCTGCTCGACCCACCTTCGCCTATTAAAGCACGAAAGCATTCATATTCGTTTTGCTTTTTATTTTGCAACATATTATAAAAGCTCCGTTTGTCTGTCAGCAAGCTTTCATGCACCGTAATAGTAAAGGATCTTTGCTTCCTTTGATTTTAAATAACACGAATATCATAATATTTTCAGATTTTATTTACCACAACCGTTTGTTACAATGGTCGAAAGGCAAAAGAGACTACCTCCGTTTTTTTTCTGAGTGACTGAACTGCTGTTGACCTGCGATGGTCTTTACAGCGTCACCGGGCGTGGAGGGTCGAGTATGGCTCGCCCCTGGAGAGTAAATACGAGATTTTGTGGATGCTCGTGAAATAAACAGCGATAGTTGGGGAATGCCCTGCGTACGCTAATCAGGATGGTCTGTAACAGTCTGGCCCCGTCTGGACGTGCCGTTAGAAAGGATTGGCCTTGTCGCCTCTTACGGCGACGGCGAATGTGTCTAGGAGCTGAGGAGTGCAACCTTCCAGTGAACTGGGCGTTTGCGACTGTGATCGGGTCGTCCGGGTCTAGAAGGACGCTACGAGGGCCTACACTACCTCCGTTGTCACACCCCTTTTTATACGGCAAGAATCACTCATTTCTGTATTGCCATATTAAATAATGTGAATATTAATGTATGATGTGATAATGGATGTATATTATCTATTATTTAATAATTAATAATTACAACTTAATACATATCTTAGCTGATGAGCCTCACAATAGTAATACAGTTAAAATTTTCATCAGATGAAGTGTTTCTGATATCTTTTTATGCCAGGTTATAGATAATGATACCTTTGTACGCGAATCCTACTCGGACTTTAACGTTATTATTACTTAACTTCGTGAAAATAACGCGATAAATTTCATTCCTTGTCAGCTCTAATGAGAAATAATCCGTGAATGAGAAGAGTTTAATTTTATAAATGAAATATGGTGAGAATATAAATTTTTCAACGACTTGTATTTTAACTTAAAGCACCGTTTTTCCCAAATAAAATAACGTTATGATTTTTTTAGGTTAGTAGTAAATTATGTCTTTATCGGTTTTCTTTATTTACGATTCTTTCATGTGACTATTCCAATTTTTGCTATTAGCAGTAATATATAGGTTTAAATCAGGTTAATATTTGTCTGAGAAAATTTCAATAATTATGTTGATGTTGTTGAATCATTGAAATTAGAGAGTGTTATAAAGTTAGCGGCGTTGAGCTCCGCCAATGCCTCAATTTCAATGGAAAGTGAGGAACGGAACGGAGTGTCTTAACATTAGGTTCTTAAGTTCCCTCTGCTTACCCTGCCATGTGCGGAATACAGCGCGAAGCTGAGTTACCAAATAAGCATAAACGAACGTCTTCTTTTGATGTAAATATGGTATAATAATTAAAATTTGATAATAATAATTATTTATTTTATGTATTACCTAAATATTATTTTGAATTTTGCCACAATAGAATTGATAGAAGTGTTTGGGAACACAAACAAAGCTTCATAATTATTGGTGAAACTTTAAAATTTCATCAATATTCTATTGGTAAGTTAACAGGAACAGTGCAGTTGACTTTAAAATTTAAATGAATAATGTATTCTAGAAACGGCAGTAGTATAATCAGAATTAAAGGCCAGTCCTGGTACAGAGGCACAAGCGTGCGACTGTATGTACGGCAGATTCGGAGTTCAATCCCCACTCGAAGAAAAGAAGTAATTAATATTGTTATTACTTCGCTCTTGTCTAGGCATAGTACGGCGTTGTGTTCCGCCAATCAACACGTAATACCTCAAATTCAACGGAAAGTGGAAAACGGAAGTGTCTTGATTGGAACGGAATGTCTTAAACTAGAAATTTAATGTCTTTACCAGAAGGAGAAATTAATAACATATTTAACTCCCCCAGATCGAAATAGAACCCACAATCGTCGCGTTTACAGTCGCACGTTCGTGTCCCCTTCACTTCAACGGCCTCAACACTACAACATAAAAATACTTTACGAAATATCAGATATATATGATATATTATTTTTTTTTAAACTGATCATACAAATTTTATTATAAATAAGAAATGTCTCAACAAAAAAGACTTTTGCTTTATATAATTCAATTGCTCTAGAAATAAAAATGTTAAAGCTTGAAGTAAAGACATCGTTTGTTTTTGTTTCTGTCAACAATGTCAATGTTAAATAATCTATATAAAAAGTTAGATTTTCTAATAACGTCGAGAAACGTTTTCGTTGAATACCAAATTGTTATACAGCAATGTTTATAGAAAATGCCCTATTAGCTTTATTTACGTGGGTAATTAATACACAATAGGTAATAACCTTAAAATAAAGTATTAATTATTATAAAATATACATATAAAACGATTTTCGATAGAAAGTTCAATCTCCAATTTTCAAACGAAATCAAGATATTAATAAAGATAAAATATAAAAACGAATTCCCCTGAATTCTTGGAGCCTACATCGGTAACATATGCTCAATGATGACACATATGGAGACGAAAAACAAGTAGTGCAATGTAATTTTCGTGATGGCCATCAACCAAGAACTACTGAGATCATACAAATTACTCTCAACGCTGAACGTCCAACAGACTCATTACTTTCATGCATTAATGCCAATTAAAGAATCGGTGCCTGAAAATCATGCACCCCATTAACGAATCTCAGGCATTTACATACACATCGGTAGTGATAACCCAAATTAAGATAATCAAAAGCGCAGAAAAAATATATGTTATCGTCGCTCAAACCAGACATACGTATAATAACACTTACATCTCTACTATTCATCAGAATATTTGCTGGGCAAATAAAATATTTGTAATTGATAGAGTAGAAAACAACATTAAAATGGCTATTTCGTACAGAGATGAGGAATCAATATGGATATTACAGAATCTATTATAACTGCACTACAATTAACATGGTCGACACCTTTTACCAACCTGAACATTTGAGAAGAGCAGTAGTACCATCAAACACAAGAAATTACTTGTTTCTATTTATCCTTCCTATTTCTTTTAAGTATCAAAAATCCATCTTTTCTTTTCTGTATCCCGTACAAGGCAGGGTAGGCGGAAGGAACTCGGGAACCTAGTGTTAAGACACTCCCCGTTCCACTTCCGTTTCCCACTTTCTGCCGAATTTTAAGCATTGCATGTTGAGTGGCGGAACTCAACGCCGCGCTTTGCCTCATTATCCATCTGAGAAAAATACTTACTCTTAATTAGCTCTTAGTAAATTTTACTAAAAAAAACTGACGTAACTTCACTAACTAACAACTAAATTAAGAAAACTGCATGGACAAAAAAATAATTTATTATTTTAGAACATACAAGGGAAGACGGAAGGAATCTGGCAATCTTAATAAGACACTTTGGTCCCATTAACAGAATTTCTCACCTTCTGCCGAATTAAAATAGAAAAATAATCTCCACAACAAAATACATACAAAATCTTCAATAACCAAATAAAATTGTTTATAACTTGGCAAATAAAAAATTAAGCATCAAGTCATAATTTCTAGTGTGCTTTAACGCATTTCAGCCGCCCGGGGTGTATAATAACGTTGGATTTAAACTAAGGGTGGAAGCCGTCAGTACTAGGGGTGCTTTTGTTTTTATTTTAATGAACGATAATTGTTGACTCTACTTAGAAAACTGACTTTTTATAATTGTACGCGTGTGTTTAGTGAATGATGAACTGGTCGTGGCGCAGCGGCACAAACGTGTGACTGTAACCGACAGGTTGTGGGTTCGATCCCCAGTCGAGGAAATGAAATATTTAATATTTTCAATTTAAATATTTAATGTTTCATTCCTTCGCTCTGGTAATAAGGCAATATCGCGGCGTTGTGTCCGCCACCACATTGCCTCAAATTCAGCGGAAAGTGGGGAACGGAAGTGGAACGGGGTGCCTTAACACTAGGTTCCCAAGTTCCCTCTTCCTACTCTGCCATGTGCGGGATACAGCGTGAAGCTGAGAGGATTTAGTGAATGTACAAGTGAGATCATGTTGTAGTCAGATTGTAGGAGGAGTTTCCTGATTTTAATTTATGGATTCGATTTATTAAACAATGTACATAGTCTGTACTCTATACTTACTAATATTTTACAGTTTGTTTGGTTAAATGCGCTTATCTCAAATATACTTGTTTAAATTTAAAAGAATATTTTTTTATCAGATAGTCTGTTTACTGATTAAGGATATACGTAGACCACTGCTCCGGCGTTCAGAGTTTCTTCGAACGCTTAACTAATGGTTATTTTCATTAGACTACAGGTGAGACGCTGTAGTTAAAATTAGTTATAAAATACATTAATTTCTCCGAACTTCGTATTGTCTTTTACAGGAAATGGATCATGTACTCTTTTTACACTAAGATAGATATTATTATTGGAATTACTTTTCATAATGGCATTTTTTTTTGCTTTACACTATAGGTATACCATATTACAAGGTAGGCAGAGGAAAACTGAGAAGCTTGTTCTTTTCAAAATCTATTGCGTGTTGAGTGGCGGAACTCAACGCCGCGGTTTGCGTCGTTACCAGAGCGAGGAAATGACAAGCACGAAATATTTAATTCGCCGTGGAAATTGATACAATAAATATTTTTCATTAAAGCTTAATAAATAATTTTACTTAGTAAATTGAGACTGAGTGACTGAGATTGAGACTGAGACTGAGTAAAGAGTAATGGGTATGATACCAACACGAATAAACATATTATTTTCCTTTCCTAGTACTAGGAAAGAGACAAAACATCTCCAAGAAAATTAGATCAATACATTTCGATGAAAATTCGATTCATACCTGCGTCGTTCTATCATGGAAATGGAGTGTCTTAATACTATAATCCCAGTGTATATCTATTTTTTTTAGGCTAAGATGAGAGACGTAGTGTAAAATTATATTTATATTTTTGTTTTTTTTTAGCTTTACGCTGTATCCCCCACAAGGCAGGATAGGCAAAAGGAACCCGGGAACCTAGTGTTAAGACACTCCGTTCCACTTCCGTTCTCCACTTTCCGTCGAGTTTGAGGCATAGCGTGTTGAGTGGCGGAACTCAACGCCGCGCTTTGACTTAATACCAGAGCGAATAAATAAAACATTAAATATTTAAAATATTAAATATTTCATTTCCTCGACTGGGGATCGAACCCAGAACCTGTCGGTTACAGCCACACGCTCGTGCCGCTGCGCCACGACAGGCCTCAATTGATAGAATAGGTACTTCTTCCCCTCGAACTTGGTGTTGAGACTGAATTCGACGCGGTTAACCGTGCTTGAAACCACATCATAGGAACTGTATATACTTATGATAAGACTGTATATATTTAAAATTGATTTCACTGTTACATATACATGTTACGTGAAAAAAAATTAAATTTAATAATGTCTTTTATTTTCGCGATTGTTACACATTTTAAATGAAACACTTTTGAACGGATTAATCGCGTACATTGATTTTTACACATTTTTGGAAATCCGACGTTTCGAACATACGGGTGCCTACCTGTGACCACGGACTACTGTAAAGTGTTCGAAACGTCGGGTTTCCAAAAATATGTAAAAATCCATATAAAACTCAATATACGCGATTAATCCGTTTAAAAGTGTTTCATTTAAAATTTAAACTTGTTTATATATATTTTTGCATGTGGTCACTCCATGAGAAAATATTTACTCCATGAGAAAATATTAAATAAAACTTATTATAGAGGTATGTCGTGACGCAAAGGCACAATACACGTAAAGCAAATTGTAGGCTCGATCGGTACTCGAAGAAATTTAATAATAATCTTTTTATTTCTACACTCTGGTAACAAGGCAAAGCGCGGTGTTGAGCTCCAGTGCTCAACACGCAACGCCTCAAATTACCCACGCAGTGCGGTATACAGTTTGAAACCGTAAAAAAACTTATTATAATAGACAAAAGTGATTTAATAATGTCTACATTTTGTAGTCTTTATTTAAGGTAATACAAAACGACATGTTATACTCCTATATAATATTTAAAGAAGCCTAGTATTAGACAAAGTTAAAGCTGTATCCAGTATTTACCGGCCAATTTTTGGGTCAGATTGCCCGTAGACTTGATGTAAATCGTCCTACCATCTTCTATTTGACACACTCTCTCTCTCTTCTCTACTATTAATCTACAAATGA
>DWMZ01002136.1:0-14642 GCA_018249855.1 Eueides tales michaeli | reverse complement strand
TATATATATATATATATATATATATATATATATATATATATATATATATATATATATATATATATATATATATATATATATATATATATATATATATATATATATATATATATATATATATGGCGTAATGACAACTTACACATTCTTAATGTAAGACTGAAATGAACTCTGGATGAAATATTTACTAATATTTGTGCTTCTTTACTTTGATACCAAGACAAAGAGTTGCGTTGAGTTACGCCACTCAACACGCAATCCCTTAAAGTTTGGCGGAAAGTAGGGAAAGGAAATGTCTTAATGAGAAGGGACAACACTAATTACCCACCAAATGTGAAAAAGAGCGTAAAGCTTAAAATAAGAAAATATACAATAGAACCGTTTCAGAAAATATAACAAATAAATATATGAAAAATTTCAATCTATTTCATCGCTATTTATAAAATTAGTTCGTAAACAAAATACTATATCAATGTTATTGGAACTTAAGTAGTATAGAGGTATTCTTCCGTACATGAGAGACTTTCAATGACATACCTAAGTGTATTTTGCAATAGTAGTTCTATCTTATTTTAGTAATATGTACAGTTTTAGTCATACTTATATATAATAAAAGCGTCCTCGTCCCTCGCGCCTGCGGCAAACAATTACGGACCGAAAAATATGCCAATTTATAGTAATACTATTTTACCTTCGCTTTTTTCCTTCAAATATTTTATTCAATTTATAGCAAAACCAGTATGTAAGAAGCTTTCTCAACTCAATTTTCATAGAAGCTACGATGTATTATATAACTAGCATTTACCCGCGGCTTCGCCCTCCTTTTTTAAATACATATAACTGAAACTTGTATATTACACAACACTAATAATGTATTCACAATTCTATTTTTTCAAAAATGGCGGGTATAGTGGGCTTGTCACATCGAGACGTAACATGCTTATATTTTTTTCCAGAAATCAACCAAACAAACAATTCTAGAGATAATAATGGTGTATATTAATATTACAAGGAAGTATAGCTCGTTATTATCAACGGTCATTACTTAAATATTTCTATTTAATAACCTGATCTGGATATTGTATGAAAATTCTCAAAACCTATCAAAATATTTTAATCATACATTTCATTGTAATCATGCATTTCACGTAAATCATAAATATATTTCAAACTTCACATTTGAAAAACTATTCTCAAGCACTCAGTTTCATCATTAATTACTTCACCACATTTGAGGCCTGTCGTGGCGCAGCGGCACAAGCGTGTGGCTGTAACCGACAGGTTGTGGGTTCGATTCTCACTTGAGGAATTAACAGCGAAGAAGTGAAACATTAAATTTAAATATTTAATGTTTCACTTCTTCGCTGAAAGTAGCGAACGGAAGTGGAACGGAGTTTGTTAACACTAGGTTCCCGGGTTCCCTCTGCCTACCCTGCTCTGTGCGGGATACAGCGTGAAACTAAAAAATAACCACATTATATGGACACACGAAGAATGAAATCTACATTAGTTTACATTATTTAATATATATATATATATATATATATATATATATATATATATATATATATATATATATATATATATATATATATATATATATTAAAAATATATATATGTTCAATTAAACGCACAAATAAACTCAATCATTTGCCTATTAGATAAAAATCTATAGAAATAAAATGGTAAGGATTCACATTCAAAAGGGGAGGATTCACGCAAATAAGATCACGATCAGCTAGAAAGTAATAATATGGAAATGGTTTAATTTTTTTTTAAAAAACAGGCAAGGTGCCTGTGTTTAAAAAAAATTAAGGCCATTTCTAAACGTGAAATTATCAGCTCACGCCGAATTTCTAACCACACGGTCTTTAAATTAAATAAATAATATAATTATATTAATAAAATAAATCGCATTGTTTAATTGATTTGAAACATTTAAACTCGCTATGAAGTCGTTTCACATTCAGCGGACGTCGAGATCACTTCGAGGTCACTTCGAGGACAATGAACGAAACTTCACTAAAATACTTAAAAGCTGAAACTCAACAAGTATTGTGTTGAGACGCGCGACGACTGTTTATTGTATTATTGTTCTAATTGAAATGAATATTATCTAAATGAAGAGAGACAATGGAGCTTTAAGAATTGTCAAGACAGATTAAAATATTCCTACAATATAATAATAATTAAATGGAATACTTTTTTAGATACATAGTATCTATTTAAAAAGCTTGTAGTAGCGCGGGGGCACAGCGCACAACTGAAATTTCGCCATGTTGTCTGTTCGATGCTCACTCGAGCAATAAATACTAATTAATATTTTCATTTCTTCGGCCTGGCAATACAACAAAGCACGGCATTCAATATGCAGTACCGCCACTCAACATGGAATGCTTCAAATTTGTCGAAAAATTGGGAATGAACTTGTTTTAATGGGAACAGAGTGTCTTAACACTAGGTCGCAAAGTTCTTTATGCGTGGTCTGCCACAAATATTTTATAGTAAGTATGTTAGCTTTATCATTGTAATTTCTACTGCATCACTTGTATGTATGCATGTAACAAACTATGCAATACTTAGCTAACATCGCATTATAATAATACTTGAAAAAATTGATAGACCATAGAAGTTTTGTACCAAAGCTTTGTATGCAAAAAAAGCTCACAAAGCTAGAAAACTTGTTAAATAGAGCAATTCACTCCAAACGAGTAAACATGATTTAGAAATTTTACTTCCCCAGATACATTCTCACCGTTGCTAAAGCGTCCTCTCCGCGGTCGGAGGTGACGGAAGCTCCATATAACATGTGTCAAATTATTGATAATCTAATTATAGCGTCGAAATTACTTTACTATGGAATATTGGGTTTGTTTTGTTATCTTTGTCATAATAATATTATTTTACTTTTGTCTTATATAGTTATCGGTTTTAACGTAAGATTGATCTTAAATTAACATTCTCAATAACAATAAAATATATCATGTCTTTAAATAAAAAACAGTACTTTTTTAATTATCATACTTAACAAGAACTCTGAGGCCTATCGTGGCGCAGCGGCACAAGCGTGTGGCTGTAACCGACAGGTTCTGGGTTCGATGAAATATTTAATATTTTCAATTTAAATATTTAATGTTTCATTTCTTTGCTCTGGTAATAAGGCAAAGAGTGGCGTTGAGTTCCGCCACTCAACACGCAATGCCTCAAATTCGGCGGAAAGTGGGGAACGGAAGTAGAACGGAGTGTCTTGACACTAGGTTCCCGGGTTCCCTCTGCCTACGCTGCATTGTGCGGGATACAGCGTCAAGCTAAAAAAAAACAAGAACTCTACATTTTTTATTAGTATACAGCGTACCAGAACAATTAAGCAATGAAATATTTATTAACAATATTTAAGTATTTGTTCTATTATTATAAAAGAAAAGTAATTTTTTAGAAAAAATATAAAAATTTGAAGGTCGCTTGGATTTATAAGGTTAAGTGGTTGGCGCTTTTTGGCGTTGGACGGTTTGCAAGACGCATGGGTTTAAATCCCGTAAAATTTTCCACACGTAAAAAAAGGATTCAGAGGTTAAGTTTGTTTTCCTAAGCTTGCGCATGTAAAAGTGACCGGTTGTAGCTCTGCTCCTCACTCGTAGAAAGTAATTATTTAATTCGCTCTGGTAATGAGTTTCGCCACTGAACACGCAATGCTTCCAAAATATAAACGAACAACAATTAAATTAAATTTAATAATGAAATATTTTAATGGGAATGTTATAATAATATCTAAAATACATGCCTAGTGCTGGACCTCTATAAAAATTATTTATATCTGCTGTTTTGAAATTTTAAAAATAAATGTTAATCGTTGAGCTATCATTGAAAGAAACGTTGTCTTATTTTAGGCTCTGGGCATGCGCTCATAAGTTTTCGCAAGTGTCAAAGTACAATTACAAGACGACTGAACTGTGTTGTGACGGATTGTCTGATTATAGCGGTGTACCCACCGACGTTTAACAATTTCGACGAACTATCTTGTCAATGTACTCGAGCGTGAGTGTGCATCTTACAGCAAATGAAAGTTGGATTATAAATGCACAGTATCAAAGAAATTGCAAATAATGAAAAGGTTTCAGTATTGTGTTATGGCGATGTGAAAATAACGACATAAACGGATAACTGTGAATACGACATTATAGTGGAAAACGTATTCTGTGTACTAAGTCTGATATTTATGTCTGATATTATTTTATTATTATCTGTAAGCCAATTGAAAACTATTGTATCATTGTTTATAGATGATTTTTTTATTTTGTCAGTTCAAGATTAAAGATTTAGGTGAAATTAAAAAATGTCTTGGTGTTAATGTTACTGTTGATAAATGTAAAAATACAATAATATTAAGTCAGAGAAATTATACTGATCTGTTGTTGCATAAATTTCGTTCAGACTCCAATGGAGACTAAGTTAAATGTATCTAAGAATGAACATTATGTAGTTAGTTTTCCTTATCAACAAATAATTGAATGTCTTAGGTATTTAGTGGTAACTAGGCCAAATGTAGTTGGGTATTTAAACCAATTTAATAATTGTTATTCTTATGAACAATGTGCATATGTAGAACGGTTATTGAGATATTTCAAATGTACCATAGATTATGGTTTATAGTAATCTGCTGATTCTGCTCAGTAATGGAAGGGTTTGTTGACGCTGATTGGGGCGGAAATGTTATTGATAGGAGGTCGGCGACTACTGAAGCGTGTTAAGAAGCAGTGTATTTACGAAATTTATAATTTGAGATAACACAGAAATTGTACAGTATTGATGTATTCAATGATAATCAACGTGTCCTAAAGTAAGTCCTGTTTTTCACAATAGAACCAAACACATTGCTATTAAATATCATTTTTGTAGAGAATGTGCAGCAAATAATATTGTGAACGTCAGGTATTTACCAACTGCTGAAATGCCTGCAGATCTACTCACTAAAAGTTTATGTTTCATTAATTATTATAAATTTCTAAAAAGATTGGGTTTACAAATTGTTTAATGTTTAACTGTATTTGTATAGTTTGATATAGTGGGGGTGTCATAATAATATCTAAAGTACATGCTTAGTGCTGGCCCTCTATAATAATTATGTATAACTTCTGTTTTAAAATTTTAAAAATAAATGTCATTCGTTGAGCTATCATTGAAAGAAACGTTGTCTTATTTTAGAGAACAGAGTGTCTCAGCACTTGGTTCACGGATTCCATCTGCCCTGTTATATACAGCGTGCAGCATACAGCATGTAGCATACAGCATGCAACATACAGCATGCAACATACAGCATGCAACAATAAACAAATCAAAATATGATTACGCCACTTTGAATATTATTAGTGAAACATTGTCTCAATTAATGTGATCGTTAACATTCGTTAAAAAAGAATAAAGATTTTTCAAACTTTTTATACTATTTTTTTAAATTGAAAACGTTAATTTTGGAAGGAAATATAAAAACAGAATCAATTTATTTTACTTCGACTTTTCAGTACTATTGATAATCATCAATTTTATAAAATTATTAATAGTAATTGTATAAAATTGGTAATTATCAATGATACTGAAATGTCAAGTATAAAGCACATAGAGCCCCCGGAGGAAAGGGGGATGTGTATAAAGTGACGGTAACGTTTATTGTTTGGAAATAAAACGACAACAACAACTCCAAAAGACACCGAAAATGCTAAGAAAAAGAATTCAGTTTTTGAAACAGGTACTTCACGACGTCAAATCGAAAAGGTGTTTTTACAACTTACTTACATTTAGCCGCGTATAGCTTTGAAATTAAAACGACAAGCGACCGTCACGTCTACCCTCAATTAGTAGTACTTAATGTATTTGTATATATACAGGTATACATTTACTGTATGTTGATACTATTACTTTAATGCTATGTAGCCAAACAACGTCCTCAAAAAAATTCAAAAAGAAATACATTGGCTTAATCAGAATATGTTACAACTAAAATACATAGAGGATGTGATTAATATTCATAATTTAAGACAAAATTAGATAAACAATAATATCTGATAATGTGATAATGATTTAACGCAAATATTTACATGAACTATTTATATAAACAGTAATAATTCAAACTTAAACGATGTTGGTAACCGTCGAAGCGTTTCGGAACAATAACACGATCTGTTAAGGACTTTAGGCTTCATCTGTACGTCATTTACGTTCAGAGGGAAATTCTGTGAACTTGTTTTCGTTAACGACAGTGTTAGATGTTTATTAGTAGAGACTCACAATGAAAGGTATTTAATTGCTCAAATTGTTATTTCCATTGTTACAATATTAAATATTTTAGATGAAATGGTTTCGAATTAAAGCAATCGTGACAAAAAGCTCGGTGGCAATACAAGGTTGTAGAAAATGCAGGAAAAAATTGAATTACTACAGCAAGAGACAGAGAAGAATGGAATTCCTTGGAGGAGGGCTTACCCAGAGGGAGTTCACATTTAAAATATATTAATATATATAAAAAAATAAAAGAAAATAAATGAATAGAAAAAAAATGATTGTAGTTAAAACCTAGAAACATGTAAGTGACCAATAAATATACAAAAAATGTACCTTAGAAGAAGTTTCTGTACGAGTACAAATGTTAAAAAAAAACTAAATTAATAATTACGTAGATTAAGTTAACATTACATACGTATATATTTAATTAAACTATAAAGCTTAACCATACTATAGTTCAAATTTACTACTTAAGAAACACATTATATTTGTGGGGTCACTTCTCAATACGCAATGCCTCAAATTCGACATTCATTCGGAAGTAAGGAACGAAACGGAGTACTTTAACATAAGGGTCTCTCTGCCATGTGCGGGATACAACGTGAAGCTAAAAAATGTATATTTTTTAATCGTATTGTTCATATGTTTTTGTAACATTTATATATATTTTAATGAATTAAACATTTTACGTTGTACATTTTATGTACGTGGTTGTTTAAATTATTATCGATGATTTTGTTATCAATGCTATTAAGTAAAACATTCTGATCCCACCACGTCGAGTATTCTATATTTATATAAACATTTATATAAATAGTATTATAAAGTCCCCAGAAACGATTAAGAAGTGTAAATGTAACTATATATCAGAACAAATATTGTTGACGATTATTGACTTACTATAACGTACTCGTATGTAGTATATTAATGACAAGGCGCAGTGAAGTGAAGTTAGTAAGTAGCTCAAGTAATTTACACCATCGTTATCGAGTATCGACCGCTATATAATTATCGTAGTTGCTACGCTCTATGATAACTACTCAGCTTCACGCACATAGCAGGGTAGGCAGAGGGAACTTGGGAACCTAGTGTTAAGACACTCCGTTCCACTTCCGTTTCCCATTTTCCGCCGAATTTAAGGCATTGCGTGTTGAGTGGCGGAGGTCAACGCCGCGCTTTTGCCTTATCACCAGAGCGAAGAAATGAAACATTAAGTATTTAAATTGAAAATATTAAGTATTTCATTTCCTCGACTGGGTATCGAACCCAGAACCTGTTGGTTGAACATTCACACGCTTGTGCCGCTGTGCCACAGCCACAGCAGCCCTCTATGATAACTTATTTTTATAAGACCCAAATCTCAACACTTGCCTTCAGAATATGACTTATGTGCAAGATTGCAACTCTTATATAAATACAAACGAAGTAACTTAATGTAATTTAATTATATATGAAGAATTAGGCTATACAGAGTTGTTTTAAAAAATCTTCCTGGTCTTGTATTTTTCTTATATTTTGTTTGTTTTGGATCTGTCATATATTAATACTTGTTTATTTTACACTACTACAGTATGATGTACTCAAATATATATTTCATATAAACATCGTGTCTCAGCGTCACGTCTCACACACGCTGACAGTGACGGAGTGCTTGCGGCGATATCTTCTATAAAGCGTTTTCGTTGAATGAGAAACTTTGATAACTTGCGACATAAAGTACATTTACACGACGTCTTTCATACTTCCACTGATGACATCGATGCTTGAAGACTATTTGTCTTTCTCGTTTCACAATTCACAAATGATAGTCTTGCGGTAATTTTGCCTTCACATTTGACTCGACGTTGCAATTTTGACGAAGTTTTTTGATGAATTTAATTTATTACAGTGTTGAATCAGTTGCAGGCGTAGTGGCACAGAGTGTGACTAAGAATGTGATGGTTATTGATTCAATACCGACTCAGATGAATATTCTCCCGATAAGCCGAACACAGACTTCCGATGGACCGAACGCAAAGTTGAGTGCTGTCACTCAACGCACAAAATAGGGGAACA
This sequence comes from Eueides tales michaeli, assembly GCA_018249855.1. NCBI lineage: Eukaryota > Metazoa > Arthropoda > Insecta > Lepidoptera > Nymphalidae > Eueides > Eueides tales. The sequence goes on along the minus strand of DWMZ01002136.1, from coordinate 6,314 downwards.
TACCATCTGGACATTAGGTTCCCTCTGTATACTCTGATGTGTGCAGGTTAAAGCGTAGAGCTAAAAAGTATGAAGATCAAATTAAGTAAAAGAAATAACTTAATAAAATATAATAAAAATTGCCTTTTCAATTAATTTGGAAGAAAATAATGAGATCTCGTTCCTTCGACCACATCTAATTGCTGAATCAAAGAGAATCGATTGAACTTCACTTTTCACAGAATATTCTAATAATTTTAATTACGAACTTTTATAATTAATTACAAAAGTACTTAAAGTCCTTTTTCCTTGATTTTTGATTTGAAGAATAATCATAATAAAATATGTATTTGTCTCTTGTTAAAATGTTCACTTCGACTTAAGTAATCTAAAAAGTTCAGTAACTACTATTTTGGAGTGTAATATTATCTCTCTTTGTTCTAGATACTCTACTTATCGAGCGATCGTACATATGTAGCGTCAAGGTGGTACATAAACTGGTAAACAGTTTATATATGTGTTGATCTTATGCAAATTCATCTCTCATTTTCAGCTTAAGTCTATATCCAAATTATTATAAGCAATAATTTTATTTTACCAAGTATTGGGCCTATCGTGGCACAAGCGTACGATTATAAACAGACAGGTCGTGGGTCCGATCTACGCGAGAAAGTGTAATATTTAATATTTTCATTTGGTATCTTATTCATTTGCTATTTAATATAAAGTAAAGCGTTGGTTGCTGCAACTCAACACGTAATATATTCAAATGCAATGCCTCAATTTATGTCACCCGATTCTTTCTTCGACCCGGTTTTTTGCCCTTATAGGCATTACCTAAATGCCTATAAGGGAAAAGAAAATGATATGTTAGCAGCTTCTATTTGATTTTTTTACAGTATTCATTTGCTGCTTATAACAACTATGACAGATGAAAATTAAAAAATACAAAAGCACTTAATGAATGTTTATATCTCAAATAACCAGTTCATAACCATGATTAGATAGTAGAGTCTCATAGCAATATACCGAGCAGCATGTGCATAGAGAACGGTATCGATATCGTAATTAACACTAAGGCAGCAATCGAGGAAATGGAAAAAACATAGATCTGTGATGCAATGCTGCTGAAATTTAGTAAATGTTTAAGAACAGTTATTATGAAAGAGCTATGTACAAAAAAATTACCTCTTCAATAGCAATTTTAAAATTAAATCGTAATTTATAAAAAAAATGGAACATCGTCTTATTTTGGTAACCTATTCTCGAACTAAGTGATGACTGACTTACATATATAGTTTTTAGCTTCACGCTGTATCCCGCACGAGGCAGGGTAGGCAGAGAGAACATGGGAATCTAGTGTTAAGACACTCCGTTTCACTTCCGTTCCCCACTTTCCGCCGAATGCCTCACGCCTCAAGCATTGCGTGAGGAGTGGCAGAACTCAACGCCGCGCTTTTGCCTTATGCCAGAGCGAAGAAACGAAACATTATATATTTTAAAATGAAAATATTAAATATTTGATTTCCTCGAGTGTGGATCGAAACCAGAACCTGTCGGTTATAAGTACAAATTATCTATAGATAAGCAAAAATTTTGAGAAAAATTGCCAAAATATTATTAAATATTGCAGCTATTTGAGATCGCGTCGTCGCTCAAGGCCTCGAGGGAGACGGACTTCTGACAAATCCTCTTTCAAAATTATGTATTTCTGATTGAGTCAATATTTACATATTTCCTTTACAATAAATGCTTTCTTGTTTGTTCCACATAATGCCTATTTTTTAGGCATAATTTGTTGTTTATTTCAGGTAATCGCTTAAACTACTCGTATATAACTTAACAAATCACAGTTTAGTTTAGTTCTCAATTCTTTACTTGAGGCGTTTCGAGTGAGCCAGTCGATCACGCCAATGCCACGCTGTATAGAAAACACACGAATGAACTTGAGCGATAAGAAAGAGATAAATGTACACAATTATAAAATACATGTAAAAACCAGATCCAGTAGAAATACAACCTTCACCTTTATATGTAAGGGCTGTGTTTGTTTGTTATTAAACAAATATCTACAGTATGTAACTAATCACTATGACAGGGACATCTTCATGTGATCGATATATATGACAAATGATAATTTATCAATAAAACATCGTACTATACTTGAGTCTCATCCGTATTTGTATCACGATCACGTATGGGGAGAGGGCGGCGTCATTCATACAGTCCCTCTATATGGAACATGACATCAGCAACTATCAATGATATATATAATAATTGATTATATTTGAGTTCATTGTATATAAATGTCCGTTAAACAAATTAAATTTAACTTAACCTATAGTTACGGCCCGATAAGTTTTAAATATGTTGTAATATCATAAAGATGCAATAAATAATGACAGCTTAGAGCATGTTGTATAGTTGAATCCAGCCACTCAGCACGCAATACCTCAATTTCGGCGAAAAACAGGGAACTGAGTGTCTTACCATTAGGCTCCCAGGTTGCCTTTGGCAGGATACAGAAAAATCTATAAAATAAAGAAGCATTCTTTACAAAACTACATTTAAGAAACATTTAACTGGTAAATAAAATGCTTGCATGAGAACTTGTTACACCCGAAAATTGCTTTAATTAGTATTTTCTTTTACAAAGAATTACTTTTGCGTAACTTCAAATTTAATTTTGGACGAATACAAATTTCAATAGTCTTTTGATCTTTTAAATCTAAACTAAAAACGTTTTTAAACTGTTTTCTACTGCTTTGCTTCTGATGTTGTTACGGCTGTCCATATAAAATTGTACTCCTAATTATCTTCTACTATGTATTTATCAATTTGCATAAATGAAATATATAATTCCGGAAACGCCTAACGCCACAGCTTTTGAAAACAAGTACACTTTTTATACACCAAAATTTAGTTTTCGGCGTGTACATAAACATGTATACGAGTTAAATACTTGCCTTGACAAAAAAAAAATCTTAATTACATAGAGTCGCGTTCTACCGCGCGCATCAATTTTTTTGCTTATAATTCTAAATTCTATAGCAGCGTTTACATACTTAATTACAAAAAACCAACTATATACCACTTCTCTCTACTAGTCCTGTGTTGTACAAATAGCTTTTGCTTTAATTGCGTAGTAGTCGTCGAAATCACTATATTTAAGTCCTAAAATTATCAAAAATTAAAGATTATGCTAATAATAATAATAAAGATTTGATACATAATAAAGACTTGTCGTGGCGCAGGAGCGCAAGCTTGCAACTGTAAACGCAATATATTATGGATTCGATCCTGAACTGTAGGAAATGAAATATAGTTTTTTTTTTACTTATTTGCTCTAACAACGAGGTAAAATGCGGCGTTGAGTTCCATCACTCAGCATGCAATGCATCAAATTCGGTGGAAATTGGAGAACGGAAGGAGTGTCTTAACGCTAGCTTTTTATGCTCGCTTTTCCTACCCTACCAAGTACAGGATACAGCGTGAAAAAAAATCGTGTCATTAAGTTTACTGACGTATTTATCCTGTAAATATAAATTTATAGTACAGTTATAGAATAACACGTAGTTATTGTATTATTGTTGGTTCAACGATTGATATCAATTTTCAGGCAACCATTATCGCCGTCTTCTAAATGGAACCTTTTAGCTGTGATTTATTATCATCCTCTTTGTATTCTGAATTATTGTGACTACGTGATGCGGCTGATTCTGTAGGAAACCAATTAGTTTGCGTTAAGGATTTATTGAGATCCCAAACTTTTTATGAACTTAAACTGACTGTTTCAGAAAGTGATAGTTTTGAAATAATTGGTCATTTTTATCTTTTTTTGCTTTTCCATTTTTTGTATCGTGAGCTTTCACTTCGTGACATTTATTTTTATAGAACCGCGGTAAATATCCCGTCGGTGTTGATTATACTGTAATTGCATAGAAAATGCAACAAAAATAATGCATAAATATTTGTATTTTATTGGGTTTATGCTCTAGAACCGAAACACGTTCAACTCGATACCTCTATTGAGATTTATTTTTTTTCCTTTTAAGATAATAAATCCCAAAGTGTCTATGTATAAAAAAACTGCAGACCTCCCTATTAATTTATAAACATTATATAAAAACATGTACAAATGTACAAAAATGTGCAACAATTGAACTTAATTTTAGACTTTCTCCCGCACATGGCAGAGGGATCTTGGGAACCTAGTATTAAGACATTCTGTTCTACTTCCGTTCTTCACTTTCCGCCGAATTTGAGGCATTGCATGTTGAGTGGTGGAACTCAACGCCGAAATTTACAGTAGAATATTTTAATAAAAGAGAAAAGATTCAAGTGCATATGGCATTTTGTGTCTTTTTGAATCTGAAATATATACTAATATTATAAAACTCAATAACCTCTTGCTTTCAACACATATCTCAAGAACTATCTTTAAAAATTAAGAATCGTACGCTGAATAACTATTTAATAATATATTAAACGTTTCGATGCATCTATTGTATCTGTTGTCAGAGTTACGACGCACTTAGAATGAACTGAACCTGCAAGTAGAAACTAGCTTAATGTAAAAGAAATATATATATTTTGCTTTGTTGTGTTTTCTCTATTTAATAAGAGCTGAGAGTTTCTTATCTAGTGAAACCTGACTCTCCATTTTCATGCCTGTAAGTATATTGGATGTAATTGCTATGTACTGTTAGACGGTGAAATGGAGGAACTAGTTCTAAACCAAAATATTTACATTCTTTCGTCAGGTAAGCGTCAGTCCTTACAGGCAGGCAGGCAGGAGTGGCAAGTCAAAAATCACTCGTATATTTTTATTATACGTACGTATACCTACCGTGTCCTATAAATATAAAATTTTTTGCAAACGAAAACTAGGAATGATCAGCTTGTTTTTATTTTTAGTATTAATATCCTGTCTATTACTATTTTTTAAATAATTGTGATTTTTTTTGCCAACATGCACAATATTATTGAATTATAGACATCCCCGGGTGGGTGCGAACCCGCAACTACCGTGGTGTACCATAAGAATGTCAAAATATAATTTTAAACGGTCTTCATATTAGATTTGCATATAAATATGTTTGACCTCAAGCATATCTCCATGAATAAGTCAAAAGTGATGCCGATTGTATGAACATTAGTACTTATTTTGTTAAAGTTAATAAAATCAAATAATAAAGTTAATTGACTTAAGTATTATATTTAAATAATATTAAAAAATATTTTATTGTTATTATATATTTGTATACCTACTTTGGGCATGTATCTCGCAGAGGAGGCGAATCCATCGAACGCCTGGTAATACAGGGAAAAGTAGAAGGGACACGATCGCGCGGCAGGTCCCCGATGCGATGGATCGACCAGATCAAGGCGGCTGCGGACAACTCTTTCCACGAATGTGTAAGGAAGGCGGCGTTAAGAGACGAATGGCGGCAGCTGGTGAAGCGAGCCACTGGAACCGACGTCGACCAACCCGTAGCGACCACGACCACTCTGCCAAGAGTGTAACGACTAAGAAGAAGAATATATTTGTATGAGATATTTGAATAAGTCGTATTTTGAATTGACGCTTTATCCTGCACATGGTGATAGACAGAGGGACGCGCCATCTTAAAGTATTGTATATTGAGCGGCGGAACTCACGCTTTATAACCAGAACGGAGAAATGAGAATTTACAGTCGCGTGCTTGTCTTTAGCTTCAACGAATTTGTAGCATGATATATTTGTTTTTTATAAGGTTGATAAAATTAAATAATATTTGTATTTTTTTATGATTATGTTAAGAAAATTATTCAATAAATATTTTCTAATAAGTAATATCTTAAGTTACTGAATTAAATTAAATGTGCAAATTAAATATGTATAGTTGTTTCCATGATAGAAGTTTCGAAACAATCTTTTGTATCCAAGACAATGGAAGTTTTACTTTGGCAGAAGTTTCACATTAATGAGAAGTGAGCAACTTCAGCCATTACAACACACATTACGCTACAAGAAATACAACAAAGATATAACGCTATGTAATTCCCCAAACGACTTAAATAAGCAGAATCTCTTAATTGTTTGAATTAAATTCTACATTGCCTAATGTTAACATTTTGAGAAAAGAAACAAAATAAATAATATCGTCATCGGTATGTCTTCAGAAAGAAGTGAAATAAGATATTGTTGGTACAAAGCTATATAGTCTACTAGCTGTTACCCGCGACTTCGTTCGCGTCATTTTTTACTAAGGACGTGTATTTTGTAGGAATATATGTTTATAGACGCGATATTTTAATATGTTTCTATAGACTACGTTTTTTGTTTTACCGTC
>DWMZ01002135.1:0-14642 GCA_018249855.1 Eueides tales michaeli | reverse complement strand
CCGGCCGCTGTTAGATAATTTCAAGAGCTGCATTGTTTTTTGAATCACGATATTTTTGCGCCTTTTATTGTTGTGCCTTTGAAAAATCCTAAATCCACAACGTTAGTGATGTAATTAACTTATTATAATTTGATAGAGTTCAAATTTTAATAGATCGGAGATACCTGATCGATTTTATCGATGTCGACAATTTTTTTCTCGTCTTGTTAGTTTTGAAATAATATATCGATATTTATTAAAATATTTGGATAAAATTATGTTGTTTCTCTCTGTCTCTGTCTCTTGTTTATTTATTGCAAATTAAGTTTTTTTAATATTTAATAAATATCTCACATATATACAATTTACAATCGAAATATCAATTAACTTAAAACAATATTTTCAACTGTTGATTTACAAATATTAACATCATAATTAAAAGAATCTGTAGCCTATTTAATGAAAAAAGTAAAAAAGCCTATCCACATCTCACTAAAATTAATAATTTATTAAGGTATATTTAAATGTTGTATCAGCACTAGCAATGTACCGAGGGTGCAAAAATTACGCAAAATTATATCACTTGATAGATATTGTTGTAATTACAAATAGCCAACAAATTACTTTGCATTACAGGCGACAGTTACATTTGTGTGTTTAATCTTTTTGGTGATGTCAGAACTGAGCTTGTGGCATTCTGATTTACGTAGTCATTTAGGTTCACACTGGTATATACCGCTGGGTGGAAAAGGAGAAGTTGCGAACACAGTGTGAAATATTTTAGTATTTTTAAAGTGTTATTCCACACTTAGGAAAGAAATATACTAAATTTCAAAACGTATAAAAATTTGAAGGAAGCAGGATTTGAACCCGCGCCTCTTGGAAACCGTCCAAGCGCTTTGACCGACTAAGCCATACGTTTTTTGGAAACCGAAAACCAAAAACTAACAACATAAATAGTAACATGCGTATATAAAATTTCGACGGAGCTTGGTGAAAACGAATGGTTTAATTAATAAAACGAATAGTTTAAACGAATGGTTTGGTTGGTCAGAGCGCTTGGACGGTTTCCAAGAGGCGCGGGTTCAAATCCTGCTTCGTTTAAATTTTAATACGTTTTTAAATTTAGTAACACAGTGTTAAGTTACTCCGTCCCCATTCCTTATTTTTCGCCGAATGTCGGGCATTGCGTGTTGTGTGGTGGAACTGAACGCCACGGTTTGTCTCGCTCCCGGAGGAATGAAATTAAAATATTAAATATTTCATTTTCTCGAGTGGGTATCGAATCCAGTCGTTTTTACATTCTCACCCTTGCCGCAACGGGCCTCAATTTATATAATCATATAAGAAAATAAAATTGCAAGTAATTTCGCTTTTATTTTGTCGTCGAATTGTAATTCGTTTCATTATAGTTATATCGCTTTTTATTAACATTATACTTTCGGTTTTAGGTTTTATCCCGTTCGATACCAAGGCACACAGACAATATAGTGCCAAAACACTTAGTTCTTAATACTTTCATGACCTAATAACATTATAATTTTAAAATCCGTAAATTTAAAAGTAAACTTTCAGCTAATCCAACAAAGTATATAACATATTTTTTTTATTTACAGGCTGATTTAAATAAAACTAACCCAAAAGGGAAGCTTTCCATGATACAATAGTGAAGACTGCAATCAAATAAGCTAAGCCATTTGTGAGGATAGCATGTACAAACGCACAGAGAAACAATATGTTTTTTATTATTGTTTCAGACTCTCTTCTTATATTTAGACACAATAGGGTAGCCAAAGTCCGTTAATCTGGTAATGGCGCACTGGCACCAGTCTGCGTATGGTTGTGGCTGTCGATTCCCATTCAGAGAAATGCATGCAGCATGCCTCCTCCTTCTATCCTCGCCTAAAGAATTCGCGGAAATCAAAATGGTAGTCTTAATATGGAACAGGGTTCCGCAACACAAGGTTTTCTCTGGTAAGTACGTTCAACAATATGAAACTTGGAAAAAATACGATATATTATTATAAAGTGTTTTTTTCCTGTATAAAATTTTTCCTTACGGAATTTATAATATTAAATTTATGATCACTTTAAACCGTAAGTTACAAAAATAGTTCATGTAAACTATAAAATCATAATTAAAGAGCGGTATATGTATGTAAAATACAAGTAGTGGGTTATATATAACTGCATGCATTAGTATATATATTTTTATAGTGTTTTAATCCCCGATGGTAAAAGAAATATTATATTGTGCCGCGTCTTTTCCATAAAAAAAATAATACAAAAAAAAAATAAAAATAAAAAAGGAGATATTATAAGTTTGACTTGTCTGTCTGTGGCAGTGTGGCATCGTAGTTCCTGAATTAATGAATCGGTTTGAGTGTGGTTTTTTAATCGAAAGCTTTGTTTATTTATGGCAGTGATTCTTTGCTGTTATATGAAAATCGCGTTAGCTGCTTAAGTGTTAAGTTGAGCTCTCTGCTAAGTATCTTTGCCAAGATGAGAGGATCTTTTGAGACAGGGATTCTTTAAATATATAACGTTTTCTCTTCTTCTTTATAATTATTATAATCTGTATAAAAAGTCGTTAATAATAACACTAATCTTAATTTTCTGCCTTTTACCTTATTTTACTGTAAACATCTAAACTCACTTCGCATCTCAGTTTGTTTTAAATTATACTTATATGTTTTTTTTTTATAGGTAAAGCAAATCATTACAAACTTATATATGTAGTTTAGTTGAAAGAAAATAAACGCGCAGGTCTGCAATCTTAGGTTTGTAAACTAACAAAGTTTCGAAAATCGAGTTCGAATATTCGCCACTTAACCATTTACAATTATGAAATTTGGCAAGCAATGAGAACTTGCCGCCTAACAAATCATAATATGGAAATTTATATTTATATTACAAATAAAACCATAAAACCATTGAAGTTCATCGTACATCCCGCACACGGCACGGTAGACAGAGGGAACTCGGGAACATAGTGTTAAGACACTCCGTTCCACTCCCATTTACGCCGTGATTTACCTTATTACCAGACAGAAGAAATGAAAATAATAAATGAAAATATAACATATTTTATTTCCTCAAGTGGGGATCGAATCCACATCCTATCGTTCACAGTCACACGCCGTGCCCCTGCGCCACGACAGGCCTCTTTAAAATTAATGTCACACAATTTTTTTTATCTTTTGTTTATGTTATTTAGTGACTTATGGTGGGCGTGTCCCACTCGCACTTGACGGTTTTTGAAGTAATAAAAAAGAAATATAATATTATCTCAGACAAAATACTTATTCTTAACAACAAATAGGTTGAAACAATTTGTTTTTAGTCCATTAATATTGGAAAGCTACTCAATTTCTATTGTTATCTTAGGAAATGATAATATTTTTGGAATTTTATTTAAAACATTTATATGACTCAATGTTATACAGCTTTTGTATTCTTAAAGATATACGACAAGTATCGAAACAAAAAAATAGATATATTTTATTAAATTTCAAAACGTATAAAAATATGAACGAAGTAGGATTTGAACCCGCGACTCTTGGAAACCGTCCAAGGACGGTTAGACGGTAACAAGAGGCGCGGGTTCAAATCCTGCTTCGTTCAAATTTTTATACGTATTGAAATTTAATATTTTTCTTTCCTAAGTGTGGAATAATATTTTAAAAATAGTAAAAATCAATATATTTTAGTTACCTCTAGAATTACCTAATATCGTTCAACATTTTCTATTTCGTAGAAACCTATTGTTTAAATAATATCTATATTAAACTTTATCCATTTAATTTTAACCTCTCTAAATTATAAATTGTTACGTCACTTCATTTTCAGCCTTGCGTTTTTTCCGACATAGCAGAATTTCTAGCCGTAACTTAACGCTGTAAGTGACGTAATATTGAAAATAGCATATATGCAGCTACTATATATATATATATATATATATATATATATATATATATATATATATATATATATATATATATATATATATATATATATATATAAAACCCTTCTAGGAAACTCTTCTTCTTAATACAGTTAAACTATATAATAATACGGTGTCTGGTTTGATTCCCACTCGAGGAAATTAAATATTAAATATTTTCAATTTAAATATTTAATGTTTCATTTCTTCGCTCTGGTAATAAGGCAAAGCGCGGCGTTGAGTTCCGCCGCTCAATACGCAATGCCTTAAATTCGGCGGAAAGTGGGGAACGGAAGTGGAACTGAGTGTCTTAAGACTAGGTTCCCGGGTTCCCTCTGCCCACCCTGCCACGTGCGGGGAGCGGGTAAAAAAAACAACAATAATAATAATACACTCAAAATCTAGATAAAGGTAATGTTAACCTAGGGTCTCGTATCACAAGGTTCTCAGTTTTCCTATTCTTCTATGAGGGGGATAAACTATCAAACAAAAAAGTGCATAATGCAAATTAAATAAATAAATAAATATATAAATAAATAAATAAACTGTTATTAATAAAATGTGTTTGATTAAATCTGCAAGAGGAATCATTTCAGGAAATCCTAGTTAGGAAAGAAAAAATATGTTGGTTGGTTCATTTTTTTTTGGCAAGCCTTATATTATGTCACAGGAATATGACCCACGGCTGCGTCCACTTGAAGTATATTTATATTTCTTTAATATACAAATATTGAAAATAACTTACCTCTAATGTCTGCTGATTTTTTTATATGTATTTTCATTCTATGCTACTTTCAAATATATAAAAATATGTGTACAAAGTTTCATAATAATTGGTTGATTGGTTCATATAAAAATAAGTATGATTTAATATTTTATTACACCAACTTAAGAATATTACAAATATGTCATTGTTATTTCTATTTGAATAAAATGTTGTAAAAGCCCATTTTATTTTTGATTACCACACGTGCTTCGCGCTATTTTACCGGGTTTGAGGTCACGAAATTATTAAAGTAGACTTAATATTGTAGGTATATAATTGAATCTACTTTATTATTGAGAACAACGATATGAGTGAAATTTTGTTTAGAATCAATGAAAGTAAGTTTTTAAATTTTCAATTTAAATATTTAATGCTCTGGTAATAAGGCAAAGCGCGGCGTTGAGTTCCGCCACTCAACACGCAATGCCTCAAATTCGGCGGAAAGTGGGGAACGAAAGTGGAACGGAGTGTCTTAACACCAGGTTCCCGGATTCCCTCTGCCTACCCTGCCTTGTGCGGGATACAGCGTGAAGGTAAAAAAATATTTATATTTTTATAGCTACCTTATTTAAGTTGTACCTAATATGTATATAAGAATTTCGACGTAGGTTGATGAGAACGTATGGCTTTGCAATCAGCTTGAAGGGATTCCAAGGGGCGCAGGTTCAAATCCCTAATTTTTATATATTTTCTAAAAAAGTTTATTTATTTTTAAATAGTAAAAATAAGAAATAAGTAGATATATGTAACTATTCAACAGGCGACTAAACTATTGCGAAGACTAGGAAGTACTATTTTTAAATTGTTTGAAAGTAGATAATATTATTATCAAATCGTGCGACAAACAAGCTGATTGTGAAATAAAAGTTGTCAAAAAGGATGATCGTGATACAAAATTCGATATCTATTGTCATCGATTACTGTAACTTGATATAATATCGTTTCGTGAAAGCTGTAATATTTGAGTGCCAAACATTTTTTTGCATATTACTTCGAGTTGAGAATCCAGTGTTAAGACACTCTGTTACCATAATTAATACACTTCCTATCCCCATTTGCCGCAGATTTGGGGCATTGCGTGTTGAGTGGTGGAAGTTAACGCTGCGCTTTGTCTTGTTACCATAGAGAACAAATTAAAAAATAATAATTTCATTTTCTTGAGTGGGTATCGAATCTACAACCCTCGAGTTTACAGTCAGACGCTATAATATTATATCAATATAGGTAATTTATATTTGGGGAAAGTATACGTTGACCTAACCTTGGCCGCGCACAGTTGCTATAAGAAATAGTACTTGAACATAATCTAAACAATGAAATGATATTTAATTCAAATTAAATTAATAATAAAAACTTTATGATTGTCTATAGAGCAGACATTCATCCTTGTCCTGTCGCTTTTAGAATTTACATATTTCATTTAATTTTCTTATTTATTTTATTAAAACTGTTTAACGAATTAGTGTAGGCCTTTATGGCGGAGCCTTTTCTTAACTCTGGTAACGAGGTACATCGCCATAACAATTCGGTAAAAAGTGAGAAAAGAGTGTTTTAACACTGGTTTACCAGGTTAGAAATTTAAATAAAATTATATTTAATTAAGATAGAAAATTAGAATAAAGAATTTGTGATGTGAACTTTGTAGTCCATTCCACTTTTACCACCCATTGTCATAGACAAAAAAGAGTCAAGAAGTTGCCACCTGCCTCGTAATTAAGTTTTTTTTAAGTATCCAAATTTGGATATCATACCGTATTTTTGATATATCTATATATGTACTTACATATATAGAAACAAGTACGTAGTACATACGTACTAGTGATGTAACGAATATTCCCATTCACATTTATATTCGCGAATGTTCTAAAAATAACATTCGTTGCATCACTAGTATGCCTATAGAGAAATTATTCTCCCGAATTCTGTGTGATGATTCATAGACACCTCTGATAATGATGTGACAATAAATTTGCCCGGCGTTTTCGTGTATATTAAATTATAATATAAAAAAAAATACTTGGTGCGGTGCCGAGTCAAATAGTGCCTCCAAAGATATTTCCGGTAGTATCGGGTCCTTATCCACCCATTAGTTAGTTTAGATTAAAATGTTAAATATAAGAATGACCAGAAAGAATCAGAGTGACCTTGAATCCAACATCCTTCGGTTGAATTTGTCCATCCTCCATATAGGAAATGAGAAATAAACTAGGTAAGTAAATATTTATCTCTGACCATCTCTCTCAAACATATAAGATAAGAGAACTGTCGTGGCGCAGGATCACAAGCGTGACACTGCAAAAGCGACATTTTGTGGGTTAGATCCCTTGACTGGAATAAATAAAATATTAAATACTTTCAAATGTATACTAATATAAAAAATATATTCATTTATTCGCTGTGGTAAAAAAATTAAAGTGCGGCGCTGAATTCTGCCACTTAATACTCACACACAACACAATGCCTCAAATTAGATTAGAAATTGAGGAACGGAATTGTCTTGACGCTAGTACCAAGTTCTGCCTGCCCCGCCATTTGCGGAAACAATATAAGTTGAAAATAAAAAAATATTCTTGAGATTTGCACGCTTAAACAAACGATCTCTAGCTTTATGACATTATTACGAAAGTATCCGTAGTTAATAAAATAAATATTCGGGGGTTATTGTATAAATTTTCTTTTTCACAATTCACAATTTTAAAATGTAGAGAAAAGACGTTTGTGTGTTAAAGGTTTTTACAAAATTAACGATTTTATAAATGATGACACGCCTTGAGAATGAAATGCTCGTTCCAGACTATTTCAAATGTATCATTGTCACTTACAATAATAAGATAAGGCAAAGCGCGGCGTTGAGTTCCGCCACTCAACACGCAATGTCTCAAATTCGTCGGAAAGTGGGGAACGGAAGTGGAACGGAGTGTCCTAACACTAGGTTCCCGGGTTCCCTCTGCCTACCCTGCCTTGTGCGGGATACAGCGTGAAGCTAAAAAAAAAACAATAATAAGATGTTAACTTTTGATTTTAAAAAAGCTGAGCTTTTTGCGCCGGTTCTATTCAGATCTGAGGTAGGAACTTTATTGAACCTGTGGAAAATTGTTTAATTGTTTTTATTTTAAATAAAAATATTTGAATTTGAACAAAAAAAAATAAATGTCTTCCATGGTCCTTAAAGAGGTTGACGACAGCGGAAGAATGGAAAGCTGCATGCCTTGAACCTTAGACTGAAACGTCCGTGACCGTTGCGTTAACTATTTAACTCTATCGATCTGAAAATAAGCGTGTTATTAAAAAACTATGACAAAACAATAATTTGCGAATTCATAATACTAATATTTTTTGATAACTCGAATATGATCGGATAAATCCTGTTACACAATAGCCATGTTACAGTGGTCATATAACTGAATGTCAATACATTTTAATACATCTTTTAGTTTAGCTCACTGTATCCTATATCTGGCAGGGTAAGCAGGGGGACCTGGAAATCTAGTGGCAAAATTCTCCGTTCCCATTAGGACAATTTCGGTCACTTCAATTCGCCGAATTTTTGAGGCAATCATGCGAAGAAATGCGAATAAAAAAAATTGGTTACTACACAACTGTCACGTTTACAGTCGCAATCTTCTGCCCCTGTACCACGACAGCCTCATATAATTTTCTTTAAGTATTACTATACTATAAATAACCGACAATTTTGCTCCTAACAGAATCTTGAGAAGACGAAGAAACATTATGGTACAATCATCTATTTCAAGTTTTCGGAAAGACATTGAGACATCGCGTATGACTATGAATGGCGTAATTTAACGCTGTTATTTGTCTACAAAGCAAGTAAGTTAAAAAACAATTGCTTTTTACCTAGAGCGGAAATAGAACTCAGAATCGTCAGATTTACAAGTAGATGTTGTTCCACTGCGCCACGACGGGCTGCCTCACGGCCGAGAAAATAGATTGCAATTAATTCACTAGAATCATTGAGCAACCCGGCGGCGTAGTTTATGAAACTGTCGTTCCGTAAGTGCGGTTGCTGGTTCGATTCCTAATTGCTTTGTTTCGTTTTATTTTTTTTTCTTTTAACCAGTTCTCTATTCATTTCAATTTCAAAAAATATTTGTTAATTTTATTTGCTATCCGAGAAGTTGAGTAAGACGTCATCGTAACATAGGAATCTGAACGCGATAGGTGTAAGCTTGATCGCTGCAAAATGAAAAGGTTTCACTTCTCCACTCAAATAACATATCATCAACATCTCATCATGCACTGCTTTAAAATTGACGGTAAGTGGGAAAGGGAAATATCGTAAGGGAATAGAGTATACCATGCCAAGTGATACTAAGAAAGAGATTACAGTTTTTTTGGTAGGCAGAAAACCTAGTGTTAAAACACTCCGTTCCACTTCCGTTCCCCACTTTCCGCCGAATGTGAGGCATTGCATGTTGAGTGGTGGAACTCAACGCCGCGCTTTGCCTTATTACCAGAGCGAAGAAATGAAACATTAAATATTTAAATTGAAAATATTAAATATTTCATTTGCTCGACTGGGGTTCGAACCCAGAATCTGTCGGTTACAGTCATACGCTTGTGTCGCTGTGCCACGTCAGGCCTCAGGTACTTTCTTCAATAATTTTATATTGATCGTAGGTTTAAATCGAATATTAATTATTCAAATAAAGAAACAGCGCAGTAAACGATTAGATTACATTATATCACCAACGGTCAATAAAACCGATATGACGCTACTTTTTCAGACAATTTCACAATATAGTGAGATGAAAACGAAAATGCTTAGCGGTACACTTTATAAATAATATTTTGTCCAATTACTTTCAGCTCCAAGTTTTTGCGTACATTGCAATTAAGTATTTCAATTGAATAATATGTACTTAAGAATGTCGAGTTTCTTGAACCAGGAAATAAAAACTTTTTGTTTATAACTCACAATTTACTTATCATGCCTTTTTTTTGGGTTCCGTATCACAAGAGGAAGAACAAAATAATTATAAGATCACTTCAATGACCGTCTGTCCTACCATTTATCTCAAGATTGCGTGTATTGAGCTAAAATTAATATTAAATATTCAGATTTCTTTGTCTCTATCCTAGATACCGATCCTTAGAGCTCAAAGAAAATCTTCAAGCTTGTAAGTGAATGCAATCAAAGGATAGCATTTATTTAATATTTTTATTTTTTGTGCACGGTAGGTAGAATTTGGGTACATACCGTTAAGACACTTCGTTTCGTTCCGAGCGTAAGTATACTCACAAGGAGTCTGAATTATTAATACAGCTGACAGATGTTGGCGCGCTCACTAAATCGGAGTTAGCAGCTGAAACGTCGTTTCTACTGTTTTGTGAATTCGGAAAACAGCCCTAAAGTTATGAAATTCGGCACGGAGTGGAACTCAAAATTTTAAGATATTTTATATATAAAAATTATTAGAATAAGCATGTTATATTTGTAATTAATGTTATATAGAATTAGTGCATACGGTCAGATATCTATGTAATCAAAACCTTATATGATATCTCCCGTAAACTTATAATATTGAAATTTGGCAAGAAATACCCTAGACAAATAAAATCAAAAAAAATATTTACAAATAAAAACTGTAACTAACTTATAAGTGTAGTCATTTCATACAAAATGAGTGCATACGCCCGCAAATTTCAGGATACTTCCTAAGTCTTTCCCTGTGATCTACAATTCTGAAATTAATACAGAACACTCGATAGGCAAGTCTGTAACCAGTTTTTGTATCCTGAAGTAGCATATTATTTTATTTAACAAATCAACTGATAACAGCCGTAACAGGATCTTTGTTGATCATCCACAACCAGTCGCGTTTACAGTAGCACGCTCGTGCCACTGTGATGCGACAGATAACATAATTAAATTGAGTAATAATTTTCTTTAAATATATTGGAAATTTGTGGGATATAACTCTATTTTTTTACGTTATATTTCATAAGTCAACGACGCTCTTGCACATTAAGCTTCTTAATGGGCGCCAAGACTGCCTCAAATAATGTGTTACGTACTTGGCCACCTACGTAAGCTGACAACTAAAGCATTATAATATGCATTAGTTGTCAGAACGATATTATAAGACTCAATATTTTATTCTTAATTAAAATAGAATACAATCAAGATTATTTTTCTTTTAGGTGGTTTTCCGAATTGTGCTCACAGCACTTACGAAGTTTCAATTGCTAACGTGGGGTCCGATTTAATGAGCGCACCAACGTCTGTATTAATAATTCGGCCAATTTGCGAGTGTGGTTCCGAATTCAACACATTAAACATAACCGAACAGAGCATTTTTATATAAACATCAGTGGAGTATGTAGTGTAGCCGATGAAGATGGTAAAATGCTTGTATTTCGAACATTTACCGCAATCGAGAGATCGCAAGTGACGATAGGGACATTGATGTGGACGGTCAAAGTAATGTTAATGCTCACGATGCTAACGCTCCGTCCCATCAGACCAGACCATCCCATAATTCGGAAAACGGCCTTAAATTACACTTTATTTATAGCAACATTATTTATCTTTATCTGTAGACATTACCATTCTGCCTGTTTGACAATTGACATAAGTCATTATGACACGTGATTGATACGAATTCTTTCTGTGTGTCTTTTCCATGTGAGATATTTAGTGTTGCATAGTAAATAATAAATAATAAAATGACTATTGTTAAAAAAAAAAAACGTGTATCCAAGAAAAGTAAAACAGCGTGGCGTAAACATTGCGACATTACAGATGTAGAAGAGTTTCTAGAAGATCAGCGGTTGGAAGAGAGGCTTGGGTAAGGTTATGTTTTCATTGACAATAAAATATTTATAGATCAAATGCTGTTTAATCACTATATACTATTTAAATATAAAATAAAATTATAGTCTAGTAATAACAAAATATATTTTTTTCAAAATTTCTTACCTGTTACAGCATGTTTTCATTTGCAGTTTTTTAATTTTTTATTTATTATTTTCAGTAAATTCGATGCAAAACCCGATTCAGAGCTTTTCGTACTAGATACACATGGTGATGGGGTATCTGATGAGAAACCTGAAGTTAAACCAGATGTAAAACCTCTGTCAGCCAAACTTAGAAAAAGAGCTCAACTATCAGAAACACCTAAGTGTTTTGAAATACTATTGCCAAGTTCAAAGGTAAATAGATATTTTAGTATATGTGCTTATATAATTAGAGTTTGTTTGGTTCTTTATTAATCTTAGTAACTACTCATTCCAATTTAACATTTCTTTTTCTTTTGGATAGTTTAATTTATAAAGAAGACTCCTCTATGTTATATGAATATTAACTGTTATATGAACTACCTCTCTTTTATATATCTGTAACTTTTACCTTTTATTTATTTAAACAAGTTAAGTTTAAATAAAAGTGAATAGACAATAATGTATTTCTCTTTAATATTCACAAATAAAATTTTAATTTATACAGCTATAAAATGTACAGCTATATAATCATTTTAATTTTCTTTATAACTTACAATATTTAAAGTAGAATACAAATTAAAGAAAAACTCTTTTATAGGTCCAAGATCCTAACGCAAAAAGAAATCATGTGAGACCAACAGGCTCAAAACCATCAGATTTATCAAAATTTACAAAACAAAGACAACTTGTGAAAGGTGTATTAGAAAGAAAAGTTGAACACACTAAAATTAATAAGAGGCTTGCCGCAGCTAAAAAGAAGAAATCAAAAACTATAAGACAAACCTTTGATAAGAATATATGGGGGGATGATGGTATGAGATTTTGTTTTTTCAGTATATTATGTCTTATAGATTTCAACTGTATGTATTTAATAGAATATTCTGAGTAAACCGAATGTTAACACATTTCTCTGAGCTTTGACCAATTTTCAAATTCAATATGTTGCATTTAGTTAATAAATTCAACACTCCAACTTTTTTTGGTACTAGAGCCAGCAATTTTTTTTTTCAAATTCATGCTGTAACCCACACATAGGAGGGTTGGTAGAGAGACCTTGGGAACATAATGTTAAAACACTACACTTTCTCTGAATTTGAAGCATTGCATGTTGATTGGTGAAACTCATCACCACTCCCTGTCTTGTTTACCAGAAAAAATGAAGCATCAACATATTTAATTGAAAATATGAATTATCTTATTTCCTCAAGGGGGATTGAATCCATAACCTTGCGTATGAATACTCACACACTTGTTCCCTTGCATCTTTCAATTTCAATTTCAATTTCAAAGCCTTTATTGCTGATTAATATATGTATCTACATACAAAGGTAAACTTAAAAAAACTACTTAAAACTACTATCATCAGCGTGCCGATGCACGAAGGCCTCCTCCAACCTTCTCCACTCTGCTTTTATTTTGGCTGTCCTGCTCCACAATGACCTTGCAGTTCTCGTTATTTCATCTGACCACCTTTTTAGGGGTCTTCCTCGTAATCTTTTTGTGTTATATCGAGGGGTCCATTCGGTCAATGTCCTAGTCCACTTATCCCTCGACTCTCTGATCATGTGCCCCGTCCAACGCCACTTTAGTTGCTTGATTTTCACTATAGCATCTTCTACTTTAGTTGCTTTTCTTATGTCAATGGCTCTTTTCTTATCTAATTTTTTGTAACCCAAGATACTTCTTTCCATGCTTCTTTGGCAAGTACGCAGCTTAAAGTCAAGTTTTTTTGTCATGGCCCAGGTTTGACAGCCATATGTGAGTATTGGAAGTATACATGTATTGAAAAGTTTTCTTTTTACTTTGGTTGTGTATTGTCTTCCTTTCATTATGTCTTTTAGTGACCAGAACCTCCTCCATGCATTTGTGATTCTCCTATCAATTTCTTGTCCCATTAGGTCAGAAAATGATATTATCTGCCCTAGATAGATATATGACTTCACATATTCAACAGGTTCTTCATCAATATGTATGCTGGATTCAATCCTGTTAGTCATTGCTTTTGTTTTGGCTTTGTTAATAGTCAAGCCAACCGTTTTACTTGATATTGCAAGGTCTTGTAGCATGCATTGTAAAGATTCTGGGTCGTTTGCTATAAGTACTAAGTCATCAGCAAATCTTAAGTGATTAAGTTTTACTCCGTCAATGTTTACTCCAAGATGGTCCCAGTTCATGGTTCTAATAACTTCCTCTAAAACAGCCGAAAATAACTTTGGTGAGAGCGGATCTCCTTGTCTTACTCCTTTTTGGATTGGAAAGCTTATCCCCTCCGTTTCCAGTTTCACCTGTGCAGAGCTATGGTGGTATACATTTTTTATTACTCTTATGTATTTGTGTTTTACACCTTGGTTCTTTAATGCTTTCCATATGTGGCAGTGTTCCAAGCAATCAAACGCCTTATTGTAATCAATAAAAGCCAAGTATAAGGCATATCCATATTCCTGACTTTTTTCTATCAGCTGTTTGAGAGCTTGTATATGGTCTATTGTAGAGAATCCACTTCTGAATCCTGCCTGTTCTTTTGGCTGATGAAAGTCAAGTGTCTTAGTTATACGATTCAGGATGATTTTGGAAAAGACTTTATAAATATTGGACATCAAGCTTACAGGGCGGTAGTTTCCGATATCAGCTTTGTCCCCTTTCTTATGGATCAATATAATAGTGCTGTTAGTCCATTGAATTGGTATGTATTCCGAGTCAAGTATAATGTTATATAGTTCAGTTAGTCTGGAAAGATTTTCCGGCAGTGTTGATTTCAGTGTTTCGTTTCTTATAAGGTCATGTCCGGGAGATTTGTCATTCTTCTGAGTCATTATTGCGTGAGCCACTTCCATTTCCAAAATTAGAGGGACATCGTCGTCATCTTGCCCTAAGTTTATGTCTTCTGTTTGTGTCGCAGAGTATAGTTTTCTGTAGAAATCAGTCGCTATGTCTAAAATTTTACCTCTTTTTAATTCTGGGGTTTTAGTTTTGTTTTTCAATAGAGGTATC
>DWMZ01002134.1:0-14643 GCA_018249855.1 Eueides tales michaeli | reverse complement strand
AATTTACCTTTATAATATCACTTAGTAAATCTTAACACGACTACTCAAGGCAAAGTGCTAAATCGTTATGATTGCAAGTGCACTGACACGAATAAATATAGGCTGTATGGGAAGCGTCTTATAAGATAACTCATGTTTTACTTTTATATGAATTGATAGTATGAAAAGATATATCTAACACCTAATAAGTAGTAAGTAAATATATTTTTGTTTATATGCGTGTTCCAAATTTTGCAAGGTTTGTACTAGATATATAGAATCTGATGTAAGATCGCTTTGTTATTCTCATTCTGATCATTAATAAAAATTGTACTTGTAATAAACCGTTTTCTATTATCATAAGTCTTCTATCATGCTTGTGCCACTACACCACATGCCTCATTTTGATAGGATATTTAGATAATTATACAAAAAATCTTTTGTACTGTTACTTTATTACTTAATCATATTCAAATCATGTAATTTTCCCTCATACATATTTTATTGTATACCCCCGACCACGTATTCGAAATGTCTGGCTCCCAAAATTGTATAAACTCAATATATGCGATTATCCAGTTAAAATTTGTTCATTTAAATAATATTGTTACATTTAAATAATATTTTTATTTTATTTAAAAAAATATATATTTTTTTTGAGATTATTAAGGACTCTTCTGACTACAAAGTAGATGGTTTCGATCTCTAATTGTCGGAATTATGATTCATTAATTATTGTGCAGTGTTAAGTTCCATGTTATTAACATGCAATGTATCAAAATTAAATGGCAAACTAAACAACAAAAGCGAGAAATTTAAGGAAAATGTAATACTTTCACATTAACAATTTTTTGTGTGAAAATTTTACTCTTTCATTTATTTATTAAATAAATAATTTTACTACACCTCTATGATAATTTTATCTCCCCGACCTACATTACTATCTACGTAATATTATACAGTTGTACATATTAGTCTAACGCGTAAATCCCCAGAGCGCGTCATACGGGTTTTATTTGTCTTAACAACGTCACATCAACGACGTAACGTATCAGTTACAAAACGAGAGATAACCTTCCGTTAGAAGGGGAAAGTGTGTTTTTTATTATTTTTCCTGTAGATATTCATTTTACATGAAAGTGAAAAAATATGTTATGTCACATTTTTTTCTCGTCCAGGATTATGTCACATTTTTTTCTCGTCCAGGACTTATGGAAGAAAATTATTTAAGTATTTAAAGCAGGTTTTTTTATTATAATTTTTCTTTAATCCGCATACCGTAGCAGAATCGACACAGAAATGCTTTAAGATGATCCATTTGTCGCCTTCTGGGTTTGGGAATTAGGAAATTAATTAATTAATATCCCCAATTGAAGAATGACTTCACTTCCATTTCATACGGCGATGATCAAAATAAGTTATTACCACGAATAAACTATTATTCAATACAATCCTCCTTCCTTGTTATGTTCCTTGCTAGTGTAATTGTATATATAAATTTAAAGATAAAGGGAAACAACAGTACCTATATTTAGAATTGTTACTAATACGATTTCCCAAAAACACATGGAAGTGCAAAATTGAAGACTTCAAATCGGGAATTTACCTTGAAGTGTGGTTTTTTTTCTTATCTTTATTATAGGATGGGTTTATGCGTATGTACCGATATGGTACGATTCAAGCGAAATACGTTTACATAAAATATTTCTTTTTATTAGGAAACAAGCAAAGTATCTTATGAATTTACCTATATTACCCCTCCAGAAACGAATAGAAGTTCATTTCTCAAAAATTACAAAATTTTAAAAATCACGTAGGTACACCATTCCCAAGTAGGAATATTAGGTATTAATTGACGCAACAACATCTCGATATGTATTTTGGCCTTTTAAGTATTTATAAAAAAATATATGAATATACACATAAGAAATTTTACATATGTTTTTTAAGTGCTAAGGGTTCAAAATTAAATCTGTACTCTTATCATTCCAAAGTGTCTATTATTATCTTAATAGACGTGAAGATAGTTAAAATTATAAAACAGCATTTACATAATTAGTTTATTATAGGAATTTTAGCCGGTTCCTATATCTTAACAATGCTGGGAACTTTATAGTCTTAGTTCCTAGAGGCATTGTTTAATAAATTTACCTTACTTGTTAACTGAATTATATAAAACGAAACATACAAAAAATTAATATGAATAAATGAACCTACAATCTACAATTATGTAGATTTTGTAGGGGCACAATGGTCTTCAAAGCGTCAAGTTATAGGTTCGATTCCCGCTTGAAAAAATATTTAATATTTTAAATTTAAATATTGTCTATGTAAGCAGGCAATACGCCGCGCGGAGTTATGCCAACGCAAACCCTCAAATTGGTCGGAAAGTGGGGAATGGAACAGAGTGTCTTAACACTAGGTTCCTGAGTTCCCTTTACCTACCCTGCCAAATGCGGGATACATTGTAAAAAATATTCATTATTATAATTTAGGTAGAAAGCGGAAAGCTAAGTGCTTTGACACTAGCATCTCAGTGCCTACTATATCTATATTAAAATTATAAAGATTATTTGGTTGACCATGTTAATATTAGACACCACGAGCTATATGTTTATAGTTCATTAATCAAGAATCGTCGTAATTAATAATAATATAATCACAAAACGATTAAGATACAATGTAAAATACACAACACTTAAATATTTTGGCGATGGAAACGAAGCGGTATGAAAAAAAAATAATGTTAAAAAAAATGTGTAGTGAAAAAAAATATAAACTTACAACATAACATCAATTGAGTCTATAGGTTTATAGGTTTTATTTTACATCTATCCTTTCGGGTAAATGACAAGAATATTGAATTACTATACCGATATCAATAACCTTCCGTCTCGTTAGCCACGCCCGTATTTATAACGTAACATTTACATATATGTTGGAGATAACAGTAAATTGAATGATTTAGCAGATTAGACCATCGATAAAAATACATAACCTGTATGAAATGAATTTAAAAAAACCTTTGACTCAAATAATCACTGTCTCATCGCGACCAATCGGTTCATTTATTCAGAAACTATGAAGGCAGAGACGGATACACATACAAAAACCTTTTGTATCGGGGGTTAAAAATAGTGTACTATATTATTTGCCTACAGTTTTTAACTAATAGATGAAATTATAGTACAATAATGTGCTTATCTAGTTGCGCTTGATTTTGACAAGTTCTAGAAGAAATTTCATTAAAAATGTCATATTATCATATATGTTATAGTTAAAAGTAGGTTTTCGTTACAACGTGTTTTCCCTAGTTAAAAATAGTTTTTACTAAATGTCTTAGTTAAAACTAGTTTCAAGTGAACAGAATACATAAAATACTCAATTTAAAACGTATAAAAATTTGAACGAAGCAGGATTTGAACGCGCGCCTCTTGGAATCCGTCCAAGCGCTCTGACCACTAAGTTAATCGGTTGTTACGCTTGTTACAACTTATTTATGTTGTTAGCATCTCTGTAGGGAGATTTTTACAAATTTCCGCTACCCAAAGACAATTCGTTAGAATTATCGTTTGGCAAGAGAAAATGCTATTTTTTAAATATTTTTACTATTTTTAAAGTGTTCTTCACACTTAGGAAAGAAAAATACTAAATTTAAAAACGTATAAAAAATTTAATAAAGCAGGATTTGAAACCGCGCCTCTTGGAATCCGTCCAAGCGCTCTGACCACTAAGCCATTCGTTCAAAATTTCGACGGAGCTTGATGAGAACGAATGGCTTAGTGGTCAGAGCGCTTGGACGGATTCCAAGAGGCGCGGGTTCAAATCCTGCTTTGTTCATATTTTTATGCGTTTTTAAATTTAGTATTTTTCTTTCCTAAGTGTGGAATAACACTTTAAAGATAGTAAAAAGAATACATAAATTCATAAAATTTCAAACAGGAACATTGGTTATAACATATAATATAATAAAAAATAATCAAACAACCTTAATTTAAAACAGTGTAAGGATGTATTTGTTATTGAAATATCAAACAGATTTTTTTTACATATTATAATAAAATATAATCAAGAAAATATGATAAACCTCAAAATAAAGAAAGGGTAATGATTTATTTGAAAGCGAAGAAATGAAAACATTATATTTTTAATTTGAAAATATTAAATATTTCATTTCCTCGAGTGGGGATCGAACTCATAACCTATCGTTTACAGTCACACGGTTATGCCCCTGCGCCACGACAGGCCTCAAAGTGATATTAACGCTATATATAGAAATAGAAAACGGCCGAGGATTTACACGTTTCGTATGCAAGACACAATGTATATCAAATTAAAGTCTCTGCAAGAAAAATGGTTATATTTATAACTCAAAATGTCATGACAGTTTGTCTTGCAATAATAAATAAATCCTTACCCTTTCTTTATTTTAAGGTTGTTAGATTATTCTAATATATTATGCTTAAAAAAATCTGTTTGATAATTCAATAACAAATAAATCCTTACACATTTTAATTTTAGGTTGTTTGATTAATTTTTATTATATTATATTTTACAAAGTTCCTGTTTGAAAGTTTAAGTATTCTTGTTCACTTGAAACTAGTTTTAAGTAAGACATTTAGTAAAAACTAGTTTTAACTAGGAAAAACGCGTTGTAACAAAAATTAGTTTTAACTGTAACATATATATTTCTTGGATAAACGTGAACAAGTTACAACAGTAACTATGACACGGAAATGTAACAAATACTTTCAATATATACTTCTTAACTAATTTGTCCATTCTTTATTTTATCTTCGTGTTCTGATCAGTTAACTGTGACATATCCGTCGTATTGCAATTTCAAGGTTATTTTATTTTATAAAAGTAGATACTTACGTTAAAATAACCAAATTGTTTAAGACGCTCTTAATCTTGTAAAATATTTTAGGCGGTTACTTCTAAAATTTATTTTTGAAATATAACTTAAAAGATAAATGCCCTAAAATCTATGAATAATCTTAGACAAGAATCTTCAGAACTAGAAGCCGTCAATTAGAACATCGTTTCTCAGAGTTATATAAAAATTATTGATATGTCTTATTGAATTGCTGTGGCGATGGCTGTATTTAACGTTTGTTTTTACATTTTTATGCTTTATGTTAAATAAACAACTATTTTTTAAACTTCAAAACGTAGGGTAGACAGAGGTAACTTGGAAACCTAATGTTAATGTGTAAGTTCGTTCCCAATAAAATACTATTGTTCCCCAATTTGTCCCTAATTCTTAAGGCGTATTGAGTACACGCCACGCTTTGCATCGTTACTATTGTGATTATATGAAAATATGAAATATTTTCTAGAGTAAGAATAGAACCCATACCCCGTGGCGTTTACACCTCAAGAAATATAACAATGATGGAGTATTTACAAGAATCTAAAAAATATTACTTACTAGGTCCATCATATCATTTCTGTGTTTTATTTAAGCATCCATCATATCATTTCTTTGTTTTATTTGGCTAGGATGTTCTTTATTTAACAAAAATAAAGTCAAATATAGTCAATAGCCATCAAACAATACTACTTTTGATATAAATGGATGGACAGGAAGAAAGTCTAGTCTAGTCTACTCTACAAGTGCCACTGTGCGCACTTGGATTTGCCTATCTGCGGCAGTCTTTATGCTGATGGATACGATATGATTATTTTTCCATAAGTTATCATATATCGCTATCATATAGCGAGTGTCATCGGCAGAGCGAAAGAGTAAGTCACGCCATACCATAACACAGTTTGGTCCTATGTAGGGAATCAAGTTCGGACTCATATGAAATACTGTTTGCATCTCTCGGCTGGTATTAAGGTAGTTAAGTGTGATATTGATCAGCTTCAATTATTTTATCGCATATAACCGTCGTCATATCTTGAATGGATTTCTATAATCTATGAAATGCTATACTCAATGGCTTTGCGTAGACATCTCGTGCCTGTGGGTTCTCAGCCGGTTTCAACACGGGGAGTATTCTGTGGTGCTGTTTGACCTGATACCGGCCGTTGTATATTTTTACCGGACTGTACCTCATAAATCTATATCAAACCTATATTTTGCTTACCAACAGATACTTGGCACTCCACGAATGTCTTTTTCAAAATTCATATTTACGACGACAAATTATGTGTATTAAAACAGATTGACTAATAATAACAATAATAAGAAAGGCTTATAATCGCAATAATGTTAAAGTATTATTATTTCTCCAAATTACCTAAGCCTGTATAATTTTTTTCAATAAATAGTGCTTTAGTCAGGTTCTACGAGCTGTTAAATGATTCACATATTTTATTATGCGACATATTGTTCAGAAAACTGATCGGTGCCTAAAGGTTAGTCATAAAAATGAGTTATAGTCGAAACTTTTATAAATTATAATAGTTTCGTTATTTTCATAAGTAATAGCAATTTCGTTTGGTCCTGAAATATTACGAATCTTGATGTCTATCTTGAGATCATACATCGACTATATCATCTTAAGCGAGCGATAATTGTGATTTCGATCGTATTTTATATTTATATTTACATTAATTATATTTCTGTACGTAACGTAACACACGAGGTGCACTTTTTGGTGGGAGCCTATCGCTAGCTAAAACGCAATATTTCAGTTTGAGGATAACGGAGTATCTTGACTTCAGGTTCATTCTGGCGTAAAACACAGTGCTATTTCGTAAAGCAGGCATTGTTTTTGTTGTACTCAATGGCGAAACTTAGCCCCGCACTTTGTCACTCAGAGGTAGGAAATGAAAATATATTTCTGTCCCTCCTATGAAAATCTATCCCAAAATCATAACGTTTATTTGATTTTACCACTTCTTGTGAAACATGCAAGAAAGTGAAGTTGAAAAAAATATATCTCAGCTTTACAAGTGTGAGTAAACGTGAATTTAAATCTTCTTTTGAGAATTAAGTGTACATGTCAATATAATTAATATAATTTTAAATCTTCTTGCTTAATAAATAAATTTAAGATATATATCAATATACGACAGCAGATAATGGTTGTAATTTTTTCTTTTAGTGACGGAAATGTGGCAATCAATAAGTACACCTATATAAACATGATGGTATGAGGCCTTCGTGGGAAGTGTCTTGGGAGTTCTGCTTCAATTATTTTATCGCATATAACCGTCGTCAGATCTTGAATGGATTTCTATAATCTATGAAATGCTATACTCAATGGCTTTGCGTAGACATCTCGTGCCTGTGGGTTCTCAGCCGGTTTCAACACGGGGAGTATCCTGTGGTGCTGTTTGACCTGATACCGGCCGTTGTATATTTTTACCGGACTGTACCTCATAAATCTATATCAAACCTATATTTTGCTTACCAACAGATACTTGGCACTCCACGAATGTCTTTTTCAAAATTCATATTTACGACGACAAATTATGTGTATTAAAACAGATTGACTAATAATAACAATAATAAGAAAGGCTTATAATCGCAATAATGTTAAAGTATTATTATTTCTCCAAATTACCTAAGCCTGTATAATTTTTTTCAATAAATAGTGCTTTAGTCAGGTTCTACGAGCTGTTAAATGATTCACATATTTTATTATGCGACATATTGTTCAGAAAACTGATCGGTGCCTAAAGGTTAGTCATAAAAATGAGTTATAGTCGAAACTTTTATAAATTATAATAGTTTCGTTATTTTCATAAGTAATAGCAATTTCGTTTGGTCCTGAAATATTACGAATCTTGATGTCTATCTTGAGATCATACATCGACTATATCATCTTAAGCGAGCGATAATTGTGATTTCGATCGTATTTTATATTTATATTTACATTAATTATATTTCTGTACGTAACGTAACACACGAGGTGCACTTTTTGGTGGGAGCCTATCGCTAGCTAAAACGCAATATTTCAGTTTGAGGATAACGGAGTATCTTGACTTCAGGTTCATTCTGGCGTAAAACACAGTGCTATTTCGTAAAGCAGGCATTGTTTTTGTTGTACTCAATGGCGAAACTTAGCCCCGCACTTTGTCACTCAGAGGTAGGAAATGAAAATATATTTCTGTCCCTCCTATGAAAATCTATCCCAAAATCATAACGTTTATTTGATTTTACCACTTCTTGTGAAACATGCAAGAAAGTGAAGTTGAAAAAAATATATCTCAGCTTTACAAGTGTGAGTAAACGTGAATTTAAATCTTCTTTTGAGAATTAAGTGTACATGTCAATATAATTAATATAATTTTAAATCTTCTTGCTTAATAAATAAATTTAAGATATATATCAATATACGACAGCAGATAATGGTTGTAATTTTTTCTTTTAGTGACGGAAATGTGGCAATCAATAAGTACACCTATATAAACATAATGGTATGAGGCCTTCGTGGGAAGTGTCTTGGGAGTTCTGAGAGAGAATTTCCTGAAATTCTGCTAAGAATGGCTTTCCCGTTCCGTCACGGGATTTTAAATTTGTAGTCAAAAAAACATTTAGTGTAAGGAAATAGCAGCTACTTTTATTCTATACCGAAATGCTATGGAAATAAATATTAGAGTATATATTTTAATTTTCATTTTAAAAACAAAAAAAAAAAATACATTCTTATATTTTATAAGAATAAATTAATAAAATATTGACATGCTTCTTGTCAATATTTTACTCTACTTACACTTGTTACATGTTCAAAATTAAAATATTTAATTTGTTATTTTTTTAATAAAACCTTAAGACTGAAACATAGTTTATATTAAAAAGACTCATCATACAGTATTCGAAGAGCAGTGTCGCAGCAAAATTGTTATACAACTAAGACCAGCGGGGGTCTTTATATGAAATGTAGGAAGCACGCTGGGTTGGAATTATTTCCGTGATAGTAGATACATAGATAGCAACTCGTAAAATGTAAGGAAGCTTAGAATTAAATTTGATTTAATAACAAACGATAAAATCTTTATATATAATTTTATATTTTCGTTTAAAGAATTCATTTTGGATAGAGTAAAAGGAAAATTTCAAATCTCCGTTCTATCAGTTTCACGTTGTATCCCGAACTTGGAAACCTAATGTTAAGACACTCCGTTTGTTTCCCTGCTTACCGCCAAATTTGAGGCATTGAGTGGTGTAACTCTTTTGCTTTGGTACAGTGCAAAGAAATAAAACATTAAAAATTTAATTTGAAAATAGTAAACATGACAATATAAAGATGTTTATTATCTTTAAAATGATGACGTTATTAGGAGACGAAATTAATGCAGGTACTCGTAATTTAATAAACAATCGAGTCGTGAGTCGATACAAGCCGCGAGCGGGTCGCTCATTAGATAATAAAAATGCAAATGATGAACATCGCAAAATTTATTGGCAATATGGGACAGTCCAAACACGTCACGATGATATCATCATCTAACTGACTATATTCCTTAAACAATTTAAAATAATGAAAATAAAATATATTTTATTCTTACTCTTTTTAAAGGGCTATTCCACACTAATACCAAGTTAAAATTCTAGCAAACGTCTAACGGCTAACGTCTACGGCCATACGGCCAGCATTGTTAGTTAGAGTAAAAAAGAGTAGCTTGCCTGCCACTGTCGTATCCGTAAGAGAAAGAAAACACAAATAGACGACGCTTGACGAAGTGAAGCTGTTTACCCTCCCATAAAAAGTTAATAGTTCAAAATTAAATGTACAATAAGACCACATATACATATATTTTTGTATGGAATGTGACATAAAATAGAAAATCGATAACTGAATAGGAGGAGGCCTGTCGTGGCGCAGCGGCACACGCGTGTGACTGTAACCGACAGATTCTGGGTTCGAGCCCCAGTCGAGGAAATGAAATATTTAATATTTTCATTTTGAATATTTAATGTTTCATTTCTTCGCTCTGGTAATAAGGCAAAAGCGCGGCGTTGAGTTCCACCACTCAATACGCAATGCCACAAATTCGACGGAAAGTGGGGAACGGAATTGGAACGGAGTGTCTTAACACTAGGTTCCCGGATTCCCTCTGCCTACCCCGCCTCGTGCGGTACAGCGCGAAGCTTTTTATATTTTCTTATTAGAACTAGATCTTCTCTTTGGAGGTAGAAAAGACAAGATGGATTAAACGAGATATAGTACAGTTAAGTTCATATCCTTGATGACATTATCTACTGGTAAATATAATTTTTGACTAGGTTCCCAGAAGGTCAACAGAGCAAAGAAACGAAAATATTAGACATTTTGTTTCCTCGAGAGGAGATCGAACTCACGATCTGTCGCGTTAACAGTCGCACGCTTGTTCACCTAAGCCACGACAGACCTCTGCACCATTTATACTTTATTTAGGCTAATCAAAGTATTATTGTAATTTCTTAATTAATCTAGGTATAAATCACTTAAATCTCTTTAGTATTACGCTATAAACTTTGTATTAGGCTTAGCTAGGTACTAAGCTTTATGTACTTATATAGCAATCAAAGTACAGTTAGGCTATTGGTATTTATATTCTCGCATACAAAATACCAAAATTATATATTGTTGTAAGGTATTGTTTCAATTAACATTTTATTTTATTTCAACTTATTTTGTCTTATATATATTTTTAATTTCACATTGTAATCCACGCTGGACAGGGTAGGCCGAGAGAACTTAGAAACGTAGTGTTAAGGCCCTCCGTTTTGTTCCCCACTTTTCACTGAGTGAATAGTGCCAAGCTTGTACCCCTGTGTCACCATAGATCTCCAATAATATGTTAGTTACATTTATATTTTTACTTCAAATAAGTTATAAAATTGTTTATTACAGTATTTTTATTATCTTCACACTGTGTTTCGCATGTTGGCACCCCGTTCCACTCGCCACTTTCCTTGAGGCATTGCGTGTTAAGTGCCGGAGCTCAACACCGCGCTTTGCCTTATTACCAGAGCAAAGAAACGTAAATATAAGATATTTAATATCCTCGAGTTAGCATTGAACTCACAATCTGTCGCGTTTACAGTCGCACGCTTGTGTCCCTGTGTGACGACAGTAATAATTATATTTTAACATTTTTTCATTAAAAGTGAAATAAATATATCATAGAATTGGGCTTGAGATAAATTGCAGCTAGAAGAAATATAATATCTGATGTTCGAGTATTCATAACTCCGTAGGTGAACTTTAATTTTATAGACTTTACTGATATAATTATATAAGGTGAGTCGCAAATCACACCTATGTTACACAAAATCAGTGACAAAGAGATGAAAGATTTACTTCAAGCACAATCACAAATAATCACGAAGTTTCCGGAAAATAGTATTATTAGTGACCACTTTTTTGTTTTGTATAAGTATAATTTATAAAACAATTACTATATATTATAGATATTTACGAAATGATTTTAAGCAATACAATATTATTCCTTATCCGATTAAATACGTTGTATGTTTTTACATAACTTTTTACAGTATATTAATGAAATATATTTTAAAAGATATTAGAGTTTTTAAATGCAGGAGAGTGTTTGTCACGTTCCATGTGGTGAGACTCGCGAAAGTCTACGAGTGTGCCAGTAGTGGTTAATAGTGGTTAATATAGTATGTATGTTAATATTATAAAACGCTACAATTAAATAAGCTGCTGGTTTCGATTGACGAAGATCTTTTTGTGTTGAATTTACCGCGGAAGGCATTGCTTCATTTTAATAATTTCTTTCACTCTCACACTGTTCCTGCGTCCAGAGTCAGCGAACTCTTATAAAATATTATATGTATGCCTGTTTTAAAATAAAATATTATGCTATGGTGAATAACACCAAACTTTGTGTGATAAAACTATGAGAACGTCTAAATAACACAAGCGCCATCGTGTTTTAAGTTATTCACACTTAGAGTACAGATTTGTTATTATTATCAGACTCTGACAAAAAAAATGACTTTAATTCCGCACTTTATCGATTTTAAATATCTTGAAATTGGAAGGAATGCAGATAGAGACAGAGTGAATTCACTATAAGTAAGAGTAAGATTCGTATCCACAACCATCTTACAGACCCAGTCGCGCTTTAACTGCACTATAACAATGTTGATACAAAAGTATTTTGTTCTACAAAATCCTTTGTCTACGAGCATTATGATTTACCGAAATGTAACATTATCTCACATGTATGGTCTCACATGATAAGCTGCTTCTGTTGCTTTCATAATAGCGTTCTCTTATTGTATGGAAAATTTCAATGAAAATATTTCAATATTATTTGTTTTTGTTTAAAATATGGTATTGTAAAGCTTATTTTAAATAAAATTTTCATATATAATTTCAAAGATATTAGTCATTTACAAGGTTAAACGTAACTTTTTTTAACCTTTGCACTGTGGTTAATTTAGTCTATCCTGCATTGTATTTAATTACTCGCTAGCCCTACTATGGAGTTTTTAGTAGTAATTTAAATAAAAACACTTACTTAGCTTCACGCTATATCCCTAGCGGGATAGGCGGAGGGAACGGAGCGCCAAACGCTATGGTCTCGGTATACCTCTTTCGCCTCGTCCACTGTCATTAACCTGCTCATTCACGCCCTCCGGGGGGTCCTTTTTACGTGATCTTCCTCCAGTATCGTGGATACTGTTTTTTCGAAGGTCAACCGAGGTCTCCCCCTCTCGCTTAAATAAAAATATTTTTGAAATATTCATAGAAATTTCCGACGGTTATGTGTGACCAATTGATGCAAGACATTTGTTTTTTAAATCTAAATATAATAGTACAAAGATAACAGTGATTTCATAATTGTAAAAAGTAATTATTACAATAACATAAACATATAAATATTCTTACAAGTTTATTAGTTTTACTTTTTTAAAACTATTTAATAAAGCTTGATTTACTTGGATTACTTTATGAACAACGAAATTTATTATTTCTAAATATGAGTATGTATAAAATTTGGGTCAGTAACTAAATTTCCGGACAGTTAAGTCAATACGCGTTATAAACATATAATATATTCTGGGACCATTTCAATGATGTTAAAGCTTAGTTTACAAGAGAGAACAGTTTCGATTTATTTGAAAATCCGTGTTCAGTAGTAGCGTACATTATTATTTAGTGTCAAAGGTTTAGTAGAACAACAAAAAAAAAACTACAATTTCCAAATTATAGGCACATTTACTCACAATATTAAAGAATAAGTAAAAGCTGGAAAAAAGTGGTGCAAGGGCATCAGCGTACGACTCTAAACGTCATAATTTGTAAGTTCGATTCTCACTCAAAGAAATAAAATATTTAATATCAAAAATATTTCATTTCCTCGCCTAGTAACGAGGCAAAGCGTAGCGGTGAGATCTGCCATTAAACTCCCGATGTCTTAAATTCGGCGGAAAGCGGGGCACAAAAGTATCTTAAAAAGAACGGACTGACTTGAAACTAGGTTACAAAGTTCTCTCTTCCTACCCTATTATATGCGGGATACAGCGTGAAAATTAAAAAAACCACCCCTGAGATATGACTGTACAATTTAAAATTGGTTGAGATAAAATTGACTAATGTATAAACAAACAAAAAACATGTAGCCAAATAATAAAAACAAACAAATAATTTATTTTCGCTTGCATATTATTTAGTTTTTAAGCTATTTTTTTCGCCTAATAACTTTCCACGAATTCTTTTGTATCGCTCCCTTGCTTGCTTTTGATTAAGGAAAGATTCGTACTTAATTTCAGATTTGAATGTCTCGTAGATTCGACGTAGACTGTAAGTATCGAAGTAAAAGTTTTATAATATTGTAGGTAGAAAACTGAGTCCTGTCGTGGCACAGTGGCACAAGCGTGTGACTGTAACCGACAGGTTGTGGGTTCGATCTTCACTTGAGGAAATGAAATAGCGGAGTGTCTTAACACTAGGTTCTCAAGTTCCCTCTGCTTACCCTGCCATGTGCGGGATACAGCGTGAAGCTGAGAGAAAACCGAGAGTCGTACATTTTTTATCAACAGTATTATAAAACCGTCGCCTGTCGTCTGACTGTCGGCTCTACAGGGTTACTACGAGTACTACTAAGGTTACTAATGTTTATACGAGTATATGTAGGAGATTATGTATTAAACTTTAAATATCAAAACAATGTTCAAAATTACATGCAATCTACGTATAAATTTATAAATTTTTATTACTTCATAGACAAAATTTTAATTATTACTATTTAGCATCTTAAAAATTTAATTTGTTATTAATTAATAATATAATTAGTTAATTATATAAATCATAATTTTTATGTAGGTATATATTAATTGTATCTTACTTTTATTTTATTTAAATCCTTTATTTCACACAATATAAAATATCCAGGTACAAAATACCGGATTCAACGCTAAAACGCACTCTTTGCCGACCTTGTCATGTGGGAAACAAATCTATAGGCGTGTAATAAAAAAGGGATAATTTAAAATAAAATAGATATAAATTGTGAATAAAATAAATAAAAAATATACGTACATATTTTTTACTCATTTTATTCACAGCTAATACATGCGTTACATTCGTTACATATATACATTTTCACATACACATATACATACATCTACACATAAACATATAGTATATATGTCTATTTAAATAATTATATATATATATATATATATATATATATATATATATATATATATATATATATATATATATATATATATATATATATATA
>DWMZ01002133.1:0-14646 GCA_018249855.1 Eueides tales michaeli | reverse complement strand
ATATATATATATATATATATATATATATATATATATATATATATATATATTTTTTATATATATATATATATATATATATATATATATATATATATATATATATATATATATATATATATATATATATGTAATAAGATAACGAATAAGACAGTAACACGCTACACTACAGGTAACTCTTCAACAAGGCACGCTAAATTTAATCAACGCATCGATCCAGTCTGCGAACGTTCAGGAATGTCAGTATATTCGCGGTGATATTCCCCAAGTAAGTAACTTAATATTTTCATTTTATTTTTTGATTTACGGATCTCAAGTATTTTTTGATTTACTTATATTATTTGAATAAAAGGTGAATTGAACACAGGAAAAAATAAGCAATAATTTCTAAGCAATTTTTATTTAAATTGACGCTTAATGAGAAAGTCTTATTAATTAAATTGTAAAACTATACAATTTGACTATTTTGTTACGTTTACGTTAAGTTATTTTTTTTTAAGTACGGTTTTAATTTCATTGAATTGATAATAATAATATGGATAACAAAATTTGTTCCAGTCCAACGTTTGTTCCCACTGTCAAAACGGCGGTAATTGCACGTTTCCTGACATGACAAGCTGCAACTGTCCTTCCGGTTACATGGGGATCTATTGTGAAGAAAAAATTATTCCGCCACCACCACGGAGACCGTATGACGAACCTTGTGCCCACCAGCCTTGCAGAAATGGAGGCATTTGCAAGAGAGATTTTAGTGTTCGGATGAATTACACCTGCGACTGTCCGCTAGGACACGCAGGAACCAATTGCCAAATGCGTAAGTAGTCCTTGATATAAGTCTAATCTCTTCGATCTTGTAATATAAATAATACTACACATAATGTTTTGAACCTAGATTTTCTCAATTTTGATATGCTTAATAAAACGTCATTGCAAGTCCTACAATAATCAATTGCAAATTTGTAATTATAATTCTTATTTCCAGCATTAGATTTGTACAACAGTGTTGGTTTCGTTGGAAACGGATATTTAGAACTACCGGCCGAGCATTTGCGTTATGATCAGTTGGAAAGATCTCCAGAGGTCATAGCGTTAGCTTTCCACACTACTAGCGATGGAGTTCTTCTTTATCAGAAGGAAGCTGAGCTCTCGTATGGCGGAGATTTTATACTGATAAGAGGTACGCAATAATATATATAAAATTCTACCTTGTTTTCTTCTCTATAGATGTTGTATTGATTATTAAAATTAAATTGTGCACACAATTATTCAAGTTATTCAATTATATACACAATTATTCAGTCAAATAGTGTTGTTTAAAATAAATGTACGACTTGTGTACGACGATCTTTAAACTAAAAAGTATAAATTTAATTTCCGGTTTTATAGTTGAAAGAGGTGTAGTTGTAATGGACTGGGACTTTGGTAGCGGCCGAAACACAATTTCGGTGGATGAAATTCCTGTTGATGATGGCGATCGGCATCAGGTAATTATAAAATTAAATTTAATATGATCACAATTAAGGCAAAATGAATGCTTTTCGGCTGTGGCTACAAATATTATTCGAATGTAACTTTCTAGGTCTCTTATAAAAAACCCGACGTAAATTTATGGAATTAACTTTACTGAATCGCGAAAAAAACAACAGACTGAAACTCTATATTATAATACTCTTCTATTCTGTAGTGTGACTCACTCTTATATCATATTGTTTTCTTCATTTTTGTTTTCTTATAGATAATAGCGAAAATCTACGAAGACAAGCATGTGGAGTTGTCTGTCGATACAAATACGAAAACAGCTGTGACCAACGGCATATCGAATGTTATGAATGCCAATTCTAACATTTATATAGGTAAATAATCAAATATTAACGAATTCATGTTTGTTATAGTTTTTGTTGATCAACTTTAAATATTCTCGACTGCTGAAAATGGAAAACGGAGGCCTTAAAATTACATTTATATATTACTACAAAAACTTTAAAATTAATAAAAATCATTTTATAATTTACAGGCGGTATTCCTGAATACATGAATACGGAATACAATTACCCAGGACTTATCGGTTGTATCGAACAAGTAGAATTTAAAGATCTAGATCGAGCTGTCAATTTGGGTAAAACGGCAGTGGCTGGAAGAAATGCACAGCCATGTAGAGAGTGAGTATCTATAGTATTAAATATACTTACATCTAATTAATATCATTAATTATCTTATTAATAAAAACGTTAAACGGCGCTAGGTAATTTAAGATAGAAAAACAATATATTAACGAAATATACAATAACATGCTCATGGGAATTACATTCTAAGAAATGACTAGTTATGTTTATGTAATAATTCTGGTCACTGAGTTCAAGTTCCGTGAAAATTAACTACGATCCTTCGTCATTGAAAAACATTATATATAATTTTTAAATAATAATATTAATAATAAAAATATTTCATTATTGATAATTCAAACCTTCTATAAAAAGTATTTTTTTGAAATATTCAATAATTCTATTATTCATTCTAAATAATTGATATACAATTTATTGATATAATTATGATTTATACCATGAAAATAGTAGTAATTGTGGTGCACGATATTTGTCAATATTTTATTTAAATTTATGAAATCATTTTTTAAATGAATTACGTGAAAATTATCGCTGATATCCTTATTTACGAGGTTCATGATAGTAATCCATGCTTAGTATAAAAAACATTACCTTGGACTGACTTAATTTATATTAAAATAATATGTAGCTAACATTGGTTTACTAATACACTGTAGACATCAAAATTGTTGTTTGACCATACTCTAGTGACATTGAACCTAATGTTTATAACTGACTATTCTATTTCATGCTGCTTGGATACCTAGTTCCATGTTCCCTGATGTGTACCCCTTTTTCGAAGAAGTCGATGTGTTTGAATCTCCTCCACCTAGATATCATTTCAACTCTCACGACAGACCCATTCCATTTGCCTTTTTCACTTTAGTGCCGTCCTTATTGAGCTTTACATATATTTACTTCCATGGACAGATTTCCCTATTTGACTGCTAAACAGATGACAGTAGGTAAGTAACTAAAAGTTTTAAGTTAGGTATGCCGAAATACTTTAATAGCTTAATTTTTTGAAAACGATTGACGATTTTAAATTGATTAAGATCAAGTTTAACTTTTTTACGCACTATGCGCTTGACTTATGGATTGTGAAGTAAGCAAGCGAATGTGTGTTGAAAGCCTTAAAAAATGGATGATCTGGCGGTCGTCTAACAATAGAGAAAAAGATATTCAAGGTAAAATAGAGAGACGGGGAGAGTTTTACTTTCTTTTCATTTAGCACTAGAGGGAAGATAGAAAAGTGTGCACACATTCTTTGTCACTTTCTAAAAGGAAATATTTACACACACACACATATATATATATATATATATATATATATATATATATATATATATATATATATATATATATATATATATATATATATATATATATATATATATATATAAGAATGGAGCTAAAGAAGCTTTATTTTAATTGTGTGGTCTAAAGCACACCCGTTTTTTCTGTTATAGTCGGCCGAGCCAGTTCTAAGTCAAAATCAACGACAGCATAGCTACATGACTTAAGGTAAAATTAATTTGTCGATGACACAAATGTTTCAGAATCCATTTTTATTTAATTAGTAGTGAATAATAATTGGTTCTGCTGGAATGCGTATGGGTACGCCAGTGTTTACATAAAATAACATATTAGCTCGTAGGTACGCGTAAACTCTGGTATATGAGAGAGCACCGTAAAGTTGATTGTTTACTATATTTTTCTATTTATTTTCATATTCTGTTTTATTTATTGCATCTAGCATTGTTGTGTTTATTCATAATAATATATAATTAATTTGTTATATTTTTGTTCCAGATAGCATACTGCTTAGTTCCCTCGAAATAGGATCCTTTTATTAAGGATAATATTATATATATAAATTATATCTCTCTACAGAAATTTCAAGTTCCAAGCATAAAAATGTCAATTGAAAAATTTAGATAATAAGTAGTAGTTACTACATTTGTTGCGATTCCGTCTCACACTCGCGTTAATCGGAACGTATGGCTTAAAATTTTTAAGTTGTTACAATATTTGGTAGAGATTTATTAAGATAATGTCATATTTAGTATTAAGGAATTTCACGAGGACAATACTAGCTGAGTACTAGGTGACTCGAATAATTGACTAACCTTATATTATATTCAAATGTGTACAAGCCACGTCCTACCACGCGGGGCTGCTATTCCTCTCGAGCGTTATATATGGTGCCATAATTGAATATAACGTTATTATAGTCGTTAAGAAAGTGCATAATGTATACAAATATTTTTGTTCGCCATAGACCACTTCACTGTTACTTTGTTAAGTTTTTGGAACTCATAACGTTCGTTCATCATGTGCCAAACCGGTCCTGTCGTATGTTAATTTTTACCACTGCCAGTTATTTGCTTTTTATTTCTTAATTATATTTTAAGTTTGTAGTGCCACTCCTTTATAATGATTCTATTTTAAGTAATTAGATTATATTATTTTTTTATTTTTACCTTGCGTTTGTACATTGTTCTTATTAAATCAACTGCGGTCGCATTTAACTTAAATATATCGCCAGTGATTTATTTAAATCTTTTTGCATATTTTATATGATATTACAAAAATTAATTACATCAAATGTATTTGTTCTATTTAGCTTGGCTAAGTTACTGTGGAGTTAGCTAAACGTTGATAATGGCGAGAAATACCTATAAATTATGTGATTTTCGCTTCATAACGGCTATTACGTAACTATTAAACGCTACACGTTAAACTATCGACTTATATGCTGCTGCTAAGTAAACAAATGCAATTAAAATAAATGAAAGTTAATAAATCTTAGTTGTTTTATTTTTATAATTGTAATATTTTTTGTTAATAAAATATGCGTATGTACATTTATTCGTGATGCAGCGGTACACCGTCTGAGTGTAGCGGCGACAAAAGAGCAATTTAACAAAAGAAAATATTGTTGGAGCGTATCACGCAACGAGTTAGTAGAGAATCGCTTCCAGATTGTATCGCGCACATGACAGCGTAGGCAGAACGAACTTGGGAATCTAGTGTTAAGACATTCCGTTCCCATTAAGACATTTCCGTTCCCTCCTTTCCGAATTTAAGGCATTGCATGTTGCCACGTTGACACTAGGTCCCTGGTAATAATTTAATACATGTTTAAAAGTTAATCTAAGAGTTAATGGTTTGTATTAAAAATAACATTTTTTTTGATATAGAGATAACGATTAGGTCACCTTACCTTAGCGTGATGATATAATGTTATTCTAAAACTCGTAGTAGTATTCAGGCTGAGACTAGCCAAGTATTCCTGATACTTTCTCTTTCAAATCAACGCTATTGAAAACACTATCCTTGGTACAAATTTTAATTTTGTCAGTAGGATCTGCATTAACGTCAAAAAGGTCTGCTGAACTCATTAACCAAATAACTTTTGCCCTTAATAAGAACACTTTTCCGTCAATACTCTCCATAGTAGTTCATTCTAATATTTGTGGACATGTATAAGTATCTGTAACACCGAAATGTACATGTATAAGTATCTGCAACACGAGCTGTATACAAAACCTGAGTATATGGTTTGACTGCTCATAAAACAATTTATATTTTCAGAAAATTAAGATCCATAGTGGAAGTTTATTCTGAAGAGTATATGTTATGGCCTCGTGCAATCGATCTTGACTTACTGTATCATTGTTTGGAGAGGTACAAGGAAAACTAAAATGCTCCTTTTAGAGCGGGCTCACAGAATTATACTAAAAGCAATGTTATATAAAACCCAAATCTTCCCGACTACTGATTTATACTACATAAGTAATATTCTTTCAGTGAGAAAAATATTTTTATTACACACAATTCAACGCAAGACCTAGTTTGTAAAACTCCTCACAGTAGGTTAGCTTAATGTAGGCAACATTATGAATATCTCGTTCCAAGCATATAATAATAAGGTGAACAAGAATACCAATATATACCCTCGGTCCCTTTGGGATTGTAAAGTTATTATTACCAATTGGTTACTAAGCTTAACATATGAAGAAACTGATCATCTGCTAACATGCGCTTCAGTTTTTAATTCACAAGCATACATACGCACACACACACACACACACACACATACACACATACACACACGCACAAACGCACACAAACACATATTTTTATTTCATTTCATTCCATTCCATTCCATTCCATTCCATTCCGTATCGAAAAAGGAGGGTTATTTTATTATGTGGATACTTCATTAGTAATCGAATATTAAACTTATTCAGTAGCTGAGGACAATCAATTCCGTTTATGAGAAATTTAGACACAAAAAATAAATCTAGCTGCCTTATGCGTTCTTCCAACGAAATCATTCTGAAGTGTTTTAACTGTTTATCATAGGAAGGTATACTCTTTTTGGAAAAACTGCAAGAATCTTTTTTCGATGCGTTCAGTAAATATATATACACTCATAGAATGACTCGCACATTGCGGTCTCCATACCACTGAACAATATTCGAGGATGCTGCGAAAAAGAGAGTTGTACAACAGTATCTGTACCTTGTTATCCTGCAACCCTTTAACAT
Source organism: Eueides tales michaeli (assembly GCA_018249855.1). NCBI lineage: Eukaryota > Metazoa > Arthropoda > Insecta > Lepidoptera > Nymphalidae > Eueides > Eueides tales. The sequence goes on along the minus strand of DWMZ01002133.1, from coordinate 7,991 downwards.
TTCATAAATCAAACCCTAGTAGTTTTGAAGCTCGGTTCGTTATTTTTTCAATGCGAGGTGAGAATGTTAACTTTCTATCAAATATTATCCCCAGATCACACATTTGCTCGAGTTCTTGTATGTTATTTTGAACGATACTATACTGAAATGTGACTACTGAAATTTCTTTTTCGACCGTAACTTATATAGAAACATTTTTTTTTTATTAACATCCATTTTATTATTCAAGCACAACTTGACGAGTGCATCAAGGTTTTTTTAAAGCATCATTGAATCTTATATACTCTACTCATTTTTAAATCATCGGCAGATATAATAATTTTAGAAAATATAATGGCATTAGGTATGTCATTAATAAGTATGGTAAACAATACTGGACCAAGATGAGAACCTTGTTACCAGAAGTAATTTTCTGAGAACAAGATGAAATCTATTTACCACTACAGAGAATGTACGACATTGCAAATAAGATTTGATATATTGTAAGAAATTACCAAAAATCCTATAAGCATACAATTTTTAATCAATATATCATGTGGTAAAATCTGTATATATAACATCTACCTGTTTGTGAGAGTCCAGCGCCTCCGATAAATAAAGGTTCAACTACAAAACGGAAAGTGCGTAGCAACCATTTTCCAAATTTGTTACCCGTCAGAAGTAGCCACAATTCCATCCGTCATAAATATTGGGTAAGAACTTGTGCCACCACGTTTCGCTATAATGTATGTCCAGCAAAAAAATTAGGGTTTCATGAGATATTTTTTTTCTGATTTACTAATGTGTTTATTATAGTAATCATTAGCCAAACGTGTACAACGTGAATTCACTAACCGCAATTGTAGCTCGTCCATAGGGTTGCTTCGTATTACTACTGATCCAAATTGGGTATTGTGATTTTTTCAGTTTTTGTTTAGGCACAAATTTATCAATTATAATATTAATATTATATATACCATATTTTATATACCATTAATGGTATTATAAAATTTTGTAAGAACAACACTGTTCTGCCCAATTACACTTTCCAAGTGCTTTATAAATACTCATATAATTAATTGCCTTTATGGAAGACTATTTTGAATGTTTCGCCGTTGAACGGCACTTTCGGTTCCTTGATGAATGAAAAATCCACATCTAGGGGAGAATGAAGTTGGTCAACAATACTGAAAAAATAATGACTTGGACTGGCTATAACTTGGAATAGTAAACAGCACCAGACCAACTGTTCTGTCGAATACGTTGACTACATTGTTATGCTGTTTAAGCCCGTATACATTTACTAAATCTATATAAAAACCTATAAGCTTGGCGCATTAAAATCACAACAAGTATTTCCCAGTAAACTCCAATCAATACTTGCCAAAATAAAATCACCTAGAATACAGTAAAAATCACAATTGTCAAGTACATAACTACAATTATCAACAAAGTGACTTAACATTGTTGTGTACACCGGAGAAGAAATACACTGCACAGAGAGCAAATCATTTTGCCAATAATGTCTTCCATTTTAGAAAAAAATCTTGCATTTTCAAATTCTAATCTTGCTGCGATTATCCTAAGTAGGTGGTAACTAGTGCTGGTCTTTTAGTTCCACTCGCATTATATACATTGCGGACAGGAGTGTGATCCTGTTTTATGTTCTTAGAGAGTAGTACATGCATGCTAAATGATAATGCTTTTTACACTTAGAACATATTATAAATTAAACCTATGACGGTTATCAATGAGTAAGTCATACAACGACGTAGCAAAATTATGCGTACGATAATGGCACTTCTGAGAATTGTGATAGCAAATTTTTCAACTGACCGAATACGTTATCATAAATATAAGTTCTTCGATAATATTTAGTTATTTATAATACTATACTCATCTAAATTGTGATTAGTTGATTTCTAGTGATTGTGTCACTAATGTGATATACATTTTATACACTGAAGTTCCATGCCGGTGTAAACAAATGTAAGCAGATATAATTTTAAAACTTTTTTAACTCACTTAAAGTAGTATTATTTAGGCAGTATCAAAGATTTATCTGAATGTAAATGAAAACGAATAATCTTAATTAAATTATTGATTTATTTCAATTATTAATTTAAAGCATTCTATACAACATTTCGTTCTAGAGGGAGTTAAAATGGACCATAAAAATGAATTGTTCTTCCTGTCAATTGTCATTATCTAATAGGTACTAACATCTGGTAATAAGACAGCTAACTAAATTAATAATTAAAATGTTTGCAATCAATGTTTGCATGCAAGAAGTTTGTATGCTTTTTTCGTGCCTCACTTTAAGGAGAATCTCACTTATGAAATGTCAAACTCCTGAAGATTTTTACAAAAGTTATATATATAGCTTCACGCTGTAATCCCACACGAGGCAGGGTAGGCAGAGGGAACCTGGGAACCTAGTGTTAAGACACTCCATTCCACTTCCATTCCCCACTTTCCGCTGAATTTGAGACGTTGCGTGTTGAGTAGCGGAACTTAACGCCGCGCTTTGCTTTATTACCAGAGCGAAGAAATGTAACATTAAATATTTAAATTGAAAATATTAAATGTTTCATTTTCCTCGACTGGGATCGAACCCAGAACCTATCGGTTACAGCCACACGTTTGTGCCGCTGCGCTACGAGAGGCCTCAATTTATATTTTTTAATATTTTTTTCCAGGACAATCCAATTTTAAACTTGTACAATGCGACCAATAATATGTAATTCTAAAGGACTTTTTCGCTGCAAATTCTATTAACAAATGTTTAAAATATATCTTTTAGTTAAATAAAGAGGTCTATTACATTGTTTAATAAATTTAGTTGTAATATGAAAACCTTTCTTGTATTTGAAGGATACATAGTTTGTAGAGACAAGACAATTTTTTTATGTTATTTACTAATTATCAGCTATAAGATACTAGAAATATTTAAAAGTATGAAAGTATAAAGACTTTTACTTTTTAAAATGCATGATAAATTCAACAGACACAGAATATTGATGACGATACAAGTATAAATCTATTTGAGAATAATATTTGCTCAGACTAGTTAAAGGCCGTATCTGCTGCTTCCGTCGTCCTATGTATATAGCCAGCCTTTGATGTATCAATTGCAAACCAACTACAGTGTTAAATTATCTACCTTAATTCCGTGTGGCTTTGCCGTTCTATGAAATTTACAGGTTAATGCTTAGGATTGCATAGGTTTATAGAGAGAGAGATTAATTTTGATACGACTGAATTTAGTTTCTCGCTTTCAATTTAAGTTTGTGGTTTATGGTTTAAGCTTCATAGAAATATAATACACGAGGACTATTTGAGAATTTATTATCTGAATATTTAGAATAAAATTTAAGTACATACCTAGGGAAATAGTAAATGTCATGTAATTACAATTCTAAGGTTTTCTTTGGTTTAAAATACTTCTATCACATATAGTCATTGCATAATGAATCATAAATCTTTTAAGTGACAAGACCATATTAGAGAGAAAAAAAATGAAATACATCTACTTGTGTATAAATGTAATGAAATCGTAATAGGGATCAATTTCGTACACTTTCTATAATACAATAAAAATGTGTACTGAGGATTCTTCACCAATTTCATGACTGTCCACTGTCATACAATTTATTTATGTTAACTATAGATTATTTATCATTTAAGTTATCAGTACTTTTAATTTTTCTTTCCTAAGTGTGGAATAACACTTTAAAAATAGTAAATATTATCAGTACTATTTTCTGATTAGGTCGCAGAGTTCAAACGTTTGTATCTTATGATCATGTTGACAAATACATCTTATTTCTTCTCTATTCTAAGGGATCATAAGTATTTAATAAATTAATCAGCTTGATATCTTCATACATTATAAAGAAAAACGATCACGGCAAATAGTCTTACTTGTTTGTTTTGACGACGTTCTCGGTGCGTACTTGACATAAGCAAATTCATATGTACACATGGGAACGAACGGAAGGGAACAGTACGATTGATCCATTCTTAATGGATCAGCGTATTTGAATCCAAGTTAAGGATACACCAGTGTTTAGGGGTGCTGAAGTGGGGACAGACCATTATCTAGTCGTACCTAGAGTGTGGGGTATGTTCGGAGATCGGCGGTTTGGATTTGTATATGGCTGTGTTCAAGGAGTTAAACAAAGTGACAGGGGAGTGACAATAAGTGTGGAATAACACTTTAAACATATTATGATGTTTTTAAACATATGATGAAACTCAGTAAGTGAACAAATACATAAACTGCCAATAAACGATTTATCGCATATGATGAGATGATGATGTAATTTTTCATGAAAAACCACAAATTACAATAGCAATGCACAAATTTAAACTAAAGAAATACATAAATACTCTTAAAGTCTTCTCAAGGATTCTTTGGAATAAACCAGCAACTACCATCAAGCACTTTATACGATTGCCATAGAATTACTTGTTATTGTATTATGAAAGAACAAAATTAACATACAATGTCTATTTAATAGTAGCAAACTACTAGCGTAAATGTATTTGAAACTGCTAGACAATAAATAATCATAATTAACCACTTGTGGTTGGTTAGGGTAGTAAATGAACTAACTACCTTTTATTGTTGAGTATAATTTTAAAAATAAGCAAATATATTAAAAGATTTTGATTTTCGCAATTATGGCATATTTTAAATGCAATAACTGTAACCGGATCGCGTATATCAACTTTTATACATTTTTGGAACCCGACGCAGATGTGTTCCTTAACACAAGAAACACATCTCCGATATCTAGAATGAGCATGTATCAAATTTAGCAGTACGTGAACATACAGCGAATAAATCCTACCACTACATAAGGTTTAATAAACTCACATCCTTGCTTGGGAGAATAGGTTTATCCCTAGAATAAAAGTCAATATACGCGATTAATCCGGTTAAAAATGTTTCATTAACAACAAATATAATGTGAGCTTCTCATTACTGAGTTACTTTAGTTTTACTTTCTCGTTTTTTCAGCTTTCATATATTGAACTTTTGTCTAGATGGAGAAATTTAAAAAAAACTTTCTTTTGAAATAAAATATAGTGTGTAATATATCAATGAATTATGGTTAATAATTAAAAAAAATATCTACATAATGGTAAGTTACACTTAATTTAATTTTACAAATAAGCTTGACGGTCAATTTCATGGAAGACTAGTATCGAATAAAATCCATATCAAGGCCCATATTATCGTATTTGCAAATATCAAAGAAAAAGTAAAAATCATGCAATTAGTGGTAAGTAGTTCATATCAACTACATACTATTGAATTGTTGTGTTATAGATTTTTTGAATTTTTATTTATGTTGAATTATTGTGGGATTGGGCTTTACTCGGAGAAATTAATGTTTTTCACTTTTTTGTTCTTCGTTTAAAGATAAATCACTGTGGCGGGGTTGCGTATTTGTTACATATATTTGAAGATTCGGGTGAAAAATGGAAATTTTAAAAGTTTAAATGTGATCATAACTGTTACGTAATAAATTAGTTATGATGATATAGTTAGGCGGTGGATTCGATTTCCACTCGAATAAATGAATAAAATAATTATTTATTTTCTCACTCTTGTAAAGTGGCAAACCGCGATTCTCCAGTTCCCTCCGCCTGCTCTGCCGTTGCGGGATACACTGTGAAGCTAAAATAATAATCAAATTACTAATATAATATAGATATATTATTACTGTAAAATTTATGTAACTGTTAAATAATTGTTATGTATTAAGAATTGTTTTATCAATAAAATAAAACTATCATTTTTTTAGGTGTATATTATTTTTATATATGTTACTCAATCATATCAACATTTTAATGTTATGTGTGAAACAGATAAAAAAGGATATTTTATTTTATTGCCTTCGGAATTTCGGGAAACTGAAAATATTCGTATGTCAGGAGATACTTTCAAACGTCACCCTGTTAAAAGCATCTTAAGAAAATTAGACATAAGTAGAGATAATATGAGAAAATATTTTCATAAACTATCTGGCAGGGACAATTCGTTCAAAATCTTTCTCAGGGATGAAATAAAGAACACTGTCGGTAATACTTCGATAACAGACACGCAAGATGAAATGGAAATATTAGTTGAAAATGAATTACTAAACGCTTTGTCTAAAAAAGCATCCGCTTTATTAGATAGGCCATATTTACAGAAAAAAGGTAGAAATGACTTCTTGGTGATACATCCTGAGTTAACCGATCCATTTGTGACAATTGTGCCTAATGATATGTATTATAACGCTGAAAAAAAGTGCGTAAATTGGCTGGACGATTGTAATCGAAAAGGTATACGAGAAAGATTGTTACAGAAAGTAAATTCGCCTTATTAGTAATAGCTTCAAATTTCCAGTAGTGGTTTGAATATGGGCATAGTAAAACAATCATCATCACGTTCATATATTTAACTTTATTTATAATTATTAAAATCACTCATTTCAAGTACTTTTACATATAAAAATTGTACAATACATAAAATATATGCTTACAAATTAATGTATTCTTATTTCTTATATATAATACAACTAAAAATAACAAACAGTTTGGTCTAACTCTGCAAGACTAAAGCGCAAAGTTACATACATGTAGTAACTATGCATTTTTTGTATATTGAAATGTTACATTAACGGCTACTTAATGTAACATTTCAATATACAACAGATTTTATATTTTTATTTTGTTTATTACCTTAGTTTTAGGGTACTAAGTCTACTAACCCTTCCCCTCCACATCAGAACAATCTTGAGTTCAACTTTGGGGGTTAATTAAAAACAACTCATTTCCCATGTTATTACTGATTCCCCCCTACAATCTGAAAAGAAGTTGGTTAGAAAATCGTAAATTATATAAATAAAAAATATATTAATAAAAAATAACCTTAACCGGTCGGCGAAACCCGACCAACTTTGGCACCCGGTATTGCTCACTTCTTTCTTATTCAGTAATATTATAGCACGCGATAGGTTATGTGTTCGAAGTCCACTCGAGGAAATGAAATATTTAATATTTTCATTTCTTCGCCCTGGTACGCTAAGCACTATGTTGAGTCCCGCCACAAGCCACGCGGTGGAACGGAAAGGAACGGAGTGTCTTAACAACAGGTTCCCAAGTTTTGTGCGGAAAACAGCGTGACACTGAAACAAATTCAGGTCGCATAGCAAGAAAAATAGTACTCAATAAAATAGGAGCACTTAATTGTTTCCTTGGATGCGTAGCGTAATCGGTTTTTTATATTATTATAAAAAAAAGAAATAAATTAGAATCTATTTTGACATTGTTGTTTGCTTTATATAAATATCAAAATTGTCTTTGACTGCATGTCACTAAAATGGATATTTTAGATATCATATTATTAAAATAACAAAAGAAAGCAAAAGCAGAGCAGTAATCACGTCGTGACTTGTGCTTTATACCGTATGACGGCGGCTATCTTACAGTTACTGGTAGTTATATTCGTTTAAAGATATTTAATAAATTTGCTTTCTCAACACTGTTCTCAACTTAAATGACCTCACTTCATTTAATCACTTACAAAATAAATAAATATTAATATTTTCGGTGGTAGCTTTATCAATAGTGCTTACAAAAGTATTAAGTACTTGAATATATAATCTATTTGAATTTTAACACTGCGAAATTACAAGATTATTTGTTTCAAATATCCTTCATATACAATGAACAGTTATGAGTACTTATCGTGTCCTCTTATGCTATACAGTAGCCCATCGACATGTATCCATGTTTTAGCAGACCCCGGCTTTAATTATATTATCTTTCATTCACTTTGACAGACACTCCATGAGGCTTATGTTGTAATATGTCCGTATTGGATGTAATATTTCCGATTCCTTGTTTAAGGGCCGTCCATTAATCACGTGATGTTTTTCTAGCAATTTTTAACCCCCCACCCCCCTTGGTGATACGTGGTGAGGTTTAAGACTACCCCCCCCCCCCCCCCCCCC
>DWMZ01002132.1:0-14646 GCA_018249855.1 Eueides tales michaeli | reverse complement strand
CACACCTGATGCAGAACAGCCTGGGTTCAGATAAACTATAAGAAATAATTAAATATATCCATAACAAAAAATGTAGAGGGTGATGAGCATTTTACAATGGTATATTAAAATTGAAGATCTGGAACATCTGATGACTTTAACAACAACTTTAACAGTCCAGCTAAACTATAAGAAAATATTGAGATGCTGTCTTAACAAAAGTTATTGAACGCGATGAGCATATTACATTGGCATATTAAAATCAAAGATATGATACATCCCATAAATAACCTTAACAGTCCAGCTAAACTATAAGAAATATTGAGATGCCGTCTTATCAAAAGTTATTAAGCGTGGTGAGCATTTAACATTGAGATATTAAAATCGAAGGTTTGGAACATGTACTAAATAAATATAACTGTCCAGCCAAAGTATAATAAATAATGAAATGCAGTCTTGACAAAAGTTATTGAACGTGGTGAGCATTTTAGTTTGACATATTAAAATCAAAGGTCTGGAATATCTCATGAACAACCGTAACAGTCCAGTTTATCGATAAAAATTATTAAAATGCTTTCTTAGTAAAAGTTTTTGAGCGAGATGAGCATTTTGCATTGACATATTAACATTAAGGATCTGGAACATCTCATAAATAATCATTACGGTCCAGCTAAAGTATAAGAAATAACAAAATACAGCATTAATTAAAGATGTGCAGCGTAAAAGATATTTTTTACTGATATAAAAAATAAAAATATGGAATATCTGGTAAAGAAATATAAATTTTAATTATAAACAATAAAATTGCGGTTTATATACAATGGTATGATGGATCAATTTAAATTAAATTGCTATATTAAAATATTAGAAAAAAAACCCTTTTTCTGCATATGAAATGTTTTTACGAAAAAAGCATGCAAGGTAATTAATAGTAATAATATAATATTTATTATTTTAAAAATTTCGACGTGATTTTAAATTTGCTACGGGATCGACGACGCATCATACCCGGTAGAGGAGAATCCGTTTTATTGTCATTTTCGTATGTATCAAGGTTTAAAGGACAAGTTACGATGTTAATTTAAGTTTTAATTTAAGTTCGGCTGTCGTTGAAATCTATCTATTTTATATAAAACATCATCTTAAAATATTATTAAATATTTTTTTAACATTTTTTCGGATTAATTCGGAATAATTCGCTTAATTTTTTTTTCATTTGAACAATTTTCAATTTCAAATGAGTATTAATCGAGAAAATCCGATATATTTTTTAATTAAAAGGAGGTTTGTATATTAAAAGTTTTTACGAAAGTAAGTACGAGTAAGTAGTAGAGTAATAAAAAATTCTAATAGAACATGACAAACGTAAGCGACGCATCCTACGCAAGGATTTATTGCGTATCAATATTGTGGTCATTTTCATGCGTATCAAGATTCGTAATTAGTACAACTTTTGACAAAAAAAAAAGTGATTGTAAAACGGTATTATACGGTAAAAAAATAAATGGTGTGGCCAGATGCTGCTCTTGGCAGAGTGTACACAGTGTATAATTATATGGGATAATACTAGCACGAAGCGGCACATGCGTGTGACTGTAACCGACAGGTTGTGGATTCGATCCCCACTCGAGGAGATGAAATATTTGATATTTTCATTTCTTTGCTCTGGCAACAAGGCATAAAGCGGCGTTAAGGTCCAATACTTAACAATGCCTGAAATTCGGTGGGAAGTGGGGAACGCAAGTGGAACGGAGTGTCTTAACACTAGGTTCTCAAGCTCCCTCTGCCTACCATGTGCGGGATATAGCGTGAAGCTGGAAAAATAAAATGTGAAAAATGTACAAAACATTTTTATCAAAAGATTTTTACCTACTTCTAGCCGTAATGCGAAAAGAAATATCAAGCAAGCAATTAATAGTCTCCTTTGTATTTTCGATTGTAGGCAATTCTCTTACTGACAACGTCTACCTATTCCCTTAGCACCGTTTTAACAAGTTGGCTACTAAAGTTAGAGAGAGAGAGTGCATCCAAATACATAATTGAACAAAGACGAATATTTAATAATTTGGTCCAAAACGCCTTAAATAACGATAGAAAAGTGTTTTTATTAAATGCTCTAGAAGGCGCTGGAACATTTTATCTGCCAAGGGGAGTTTTAGCTGAATTAGAAAGATAAAAGAATATAGCTCTTGCGGTGGCATCTTCAGGTATATCTACCACAATAAAATCGTAATTGATTTGGACAGAACAGAAACACTAACATGTTCTGTTACACGAAATTATGACGAAGCAAAATTGCTGCCTTATCGTATGCCTTATCGTATTGGTAGGCTCACCAATTCTCATTAAGAGGCCGTTGATAGAACGTGACGAACGCGAGACATACGTCGAAATGATAGGCTAATGGACAATATTACACTTTTATTCTCAGGAGATTTCATACAAATTCAGCCTGCTTTAAATAGAGGACCAGGGCTGATAAAATCAATTGTTGTGGTGCTGGTGAAGTAGATGTCTATTGAATAGACTGTACGTCTTTATAATTTATATAAGTCCATTCAGAAAATACCACTATAGTAACACGGTAAGAAAATATGGATTGATATACGATTATACATGATTAATTTAATGCAAATCTGATTGCAAACCAATCAAATCAATCTTTAAATTTTACAGTAAAAGTAATATCTATCATAGTAAAACTCTATTACAAAAACTACGATATTTGCAGTAAATAACATACCAATAATATACAGGCTGGGCCAGACAAGCGTGCGGAATTCAAAATCGGATTAATCGTGAGAGGGATGCAGGAGAGGGGCGCGGGTAGTGGGGATAGGTAACTTGGTTCTTGGAAATTTAGTCACCATTAAGCGTTTCACCGGTGAGCAGCGTGCGTTCTATGTAAAGACTGCTTACAAAAAGATCCTAAATTTCACGCGTATAAACTTTATTAGTCCAGGAATTGAAAGCAAATAACCACTATCTTTGCCGTGCTTTTGCCGAAAGAATATTACAGCGTTTTCAAAGTTTGAACAATATTCTCTTCTCGGATAAAGCTCATTTTCACTTAAGTGGATATGAGAGTTAACAAAATTGTAGGTATTGGGCCTCAGAAAATCCCAAATTAAAACATCAAAGACCATTGCATTCACTTAAAGTGATAGTTTGGGCAACTATGTCGGCTGAAGGAATCAACGGACCCCATTTCTTCGAAAATTAACGAGGCCAAACCTTAACAGTAAATTCTGATTGCTCTACATATACAATATTTAGTTACTTTTTCTTCCACAACTGCATAATTGAAGCCTACAACAGCAGTACCTGGTTTCAACAAGACGGCGCGACCACTCATACATATATCCAATGAGTCCTTAGCAGTTGTTTACGAAATTTTTACTGCAAAACTGATATCGGGTCGAGGAGACATTCCGTGGCCTCCTCAGAGCCCAGATCGCACGCCACTGGACTTTTTTCTCTGTGGGTACCTCAAGAGCCGCGTTTATTCCAATAAACCGACGACAATTTCTCAGCTCAAGAACAACATTTGCGAGGAAATGTCCGCTATCCCACGAGCGATGTGCCAGCGAGTGTTTACGAATTAGACATCCAGATCCGAGGAATGTGTTTCGGATGGTCACATCTTAGTGATGTTATTTTTTAAAAATAAAATTCCCAAATATTTGCTTTATTACAAGTATAAAAGAAGATTGTCATTCCTAAGCTTTGTAGATTTTTTCTATGATTTTTAAAATTTGCATAACTTAATAACCCATCCTATATTATATTCTTTTTCTTAAATATAAAATAACTCCAGTCTCTTCATCATTATGCAAAGAAAAATTAAGGTGCTGAAGGTAGTTAAAATTCAGGAGTTTTCATAAAAAAAAAACGAAATTTACGCGGGCGAAGCCGCGGGAAGCCGCTAGTGTTAAATAAATAAATAAATAGACTCATTCATGGTTTCTTTATACGCAGTTATTTTTTTGTTCGTTACCTTCAGTGTGTTTTGCACCGATCGTGGACCTAAATTACTTAGCCCCTAACTTCGGTGGAGCAATAATTTTGTTTTACTGGTTTTTTTACTGGACGAAGAAATATGTTGGTATTTTTTATATTATTTTATTAATAAAAATGAAATCTTGTATATGTCACGATAACTTGTGTATTATTTAGTTCGGTTATAATTTTTTTGCTTCGCGCTGTACCCCGTATTTGGTTGATATTTTGTTATCCTATTTTCGCTATTTTTTCCAAAAACTGCATGTTTATTAAACTAACTCAACCCTGCGCTTATATTTATATAAAATGTATATAAATATTATAAATTTGAAAGTTGACATAATGTTATAATACGCCCATAGTTTCTAAATACCATAGTTGCACGTTCAAAGTTAACTTTGACAATGCCCACTATTTTTTAATATTCCGTACCCTCAAAGTAAGAAAACAGAAGCTTTTTTGGATCAACGTAATCGACGGATTTGAGAGCATCATTTGCTGAATTTCGTTTGAAATTAGTAAAGTATTTAATTCTAAATAGGCATCCGTTGATCAACAGTTATGAATTTTTTCACAATGTATTTACAGTACTAGAAGTAACTCGGATTGCAAATAAAGAAAAAAATCAGAAACCTTTATCATATTAAATCGTTACAAATTTATTTTAGAAGTTAATTTTATATAAAATGAGTGAATACATTAATGCCCCAAGTAGTATAAATATAAAAGTTTTACTTACAATTGATGCATTTCTAAGGAATCCTCACGATGTGCACGTCCGACTTATGCTTGACCATTTTTTAATACATATTATTTACCTACAATATTTTCTTCTCTCAACTTTTTTATATTTACATTATATAATGTCTAATTATTAAGGTAATAAAGAAATACACAATGAACAAAAAAATCACTTATTTTTTTAAATATATAACATAACAACAATACTTTTTATATTTATATTTATTTTAACAACTCCCTAAATACGTGTAATACGATATATCTTTTTAAACTTTTCCACAATTATTAGCTATAAATGTATATTTTTTTTATTTTATAAACTAAAAATAATTATCTCTAGATATTTAATTCCTACGGAACCTTTTCTTTTACTAAATACTCAAATGTAAATTAATAATTAATCGTCACTTATGAATAAAAAAAATTAAGAACATTGTATTAATACTAAATTTGTAAATAAAGCAAAAACAAAGAAACGTATCGCAAATTTATGCATTTCCTAACTACTACTACTATTCATTTATATCTCTCGTAAAAAGCTATTTTATACGACCCGTTACCTCACCCTAACATATAGTAACCATTGTGCTCAGATTGCTTTGACGTTTCCGAGTAATTTCAATGTTCGATCACAATTTTCTACTGAAGCCTCGTTGATGGGTGAAAGAGTTAAACAATTAATGTTAATAACTTAAACGAGTTGTACAGAAATTTATATCGAGCCTTTTTTAGGTGGAATTTTTACTGAGCTTTGCTACAAAATTTTATTCAGTTGAAAGTTACGAACAGTTGTTTTTAATTACGATGTTTATTTTGCAACATGAGCTAGTATTGTTTTGTTTGATTTTAACTTAACGCCGCATTTTATTTCTTTATCGAAGATATAAAAACCATTCATTCCTCTCAGAATTGAACCCTCAACCGTCCTCAGGTATACAATAATAACAACTATACTACCAAAGTAGCTTATTTCTGAGCTAAAGCTCCGGTCCACATAGTTTCAGCATAGAAAGAACAGATTTATATATCTTATTGACCGATTTACTTTTATAAAGACATAATGATATAAATATTCATTTTAATATCCTTTGTTTTTGACTGATTTTTTTTTATTTATAGTTTCTCAAAAGAAGTAAATATAAAGAATAAATTATTTGAAATGAATACGCTTGTTTCAAATTCATTTGTTTAAGTAGAACAAGGTGTACTTCGTAAGGGATTATCGTTCCGACTTTGCAATCTTACTTAACTCATTTTTTCTTGTTTTACAAATCCGTGGAATAATCCAAATTGTATATATTTATATAAAATATTAACGTGGCTTAAAGATACAGTAAAAAATAAAATCTTTTTTGTGTCTTTTACGTTTTCTTACTCAGGATATATGGCGTAGGAGCAAAAGAACCATACGTGAACCATAAGTGAAGACATTGTCCTCAAGCACCGAATTAATTTCCGAGACTTTGCTTGCAGTGATTTGTCTTCTTACCGGGGCTAGGAAGTTAAAATATTTATTTCCTTAGTAAAAATCGAATCTATACGCGTTAACAGCTACTGTTCCACTGTGCCAAGATAGCTAAAAGGGTTATCATCTTTAAGTTCAGTCAATAAAATATTTAGTTGTAGGCCTAGAGAGTAACTGTAAATCGCGAATTTTTACACCTTGGCTGTGTTATTAAAGTAGAAAAATAAAAATAAAGTTAGCCCTTCACGAGAATTACACCTACAATCATCGCGCCTCAAGGATGGTAAAAAGTGAGTGGGTAGTGAAGGAAATGCTTTAAGAGAAAAATCCCCTCATCCCCCTATGTACGGGGTATAAAGTGAAGCTCAAACATTTTTTCTTAGTTTCACGCTTCATCAACGCGTGGTATCCATAGATAATGGAGCACCATACGCTATATTATTTTTGTCACATTAATTTATAAAACCATTTCCCTTCTTCATTCTACTGTAATTTTTTTTCGGAAAAATCTCTAAAGGCTTAGCCGCTTTTGACCGATGGCATTGTAACGTCTAGCTACTTATAAAGCATCTTATTATTTTAAATGGAGTTTCAAAAATTTAGCTACCATTGTATTATATTTTCTTTTTGTGTCAGAATAAACGAGGTTATGTTAAGGAAGAACTCAAAGAATGCTGGAAAACATTTGAATATATTTAAAATACTTGGTTAAAAAGACTTTAAAATTGTGTATATTTTTCATTGGATACATGTTGATAACAAAATTCTCCTATTTTTGCTTTAACAATATAGTATAAGTATTTAATTAAAATAAATATTTAATTCAATTTATTTCAATTTTAATAATTTTAATCTTCAATTTTTACTTGTCAAATAAAGTACTTCCATATACTTTCTGTGATAAAAAGACAAAATATAGCATTAAGTCAATATTTTTTTTGTTATTATGTGCATAAAAAGTTACCAAACGTTAGAGCCTTAAAAAATACTACCTCATCTTAGCAAAGTGCTTGTAGGTGCTAAACTTTTAATTCGATTTTCATCAGTTAGTCAGGTTTTCAATTTAAAAAAATCACTCTCAAATCAGTTTATTCATTCACAAGCTAAAGTGGCACAGATAGACAGACAGGTCTAGTCGGGGTTAATTAAGTGAACTCAGCTTAAAGCTAAACTCGGCTTTAAGCGTAAACTGCACATGGCAGCATAGGCAGAGAGAATTTAGGAACCTAGTGTTAGGCCACTCCGTTCCATTCCCCACTTTTTGCTGAATTTGAGATAAAATAATAATAATAATAATAATAAAAATACTTTATTGTACACCACATAAAAACAAAAACAAAAGAAATACATAAATAAAAATGTACAGCAGGCGGCCTTATCGCTATCAGCGATCTCTGCCAGGCAACCTTAGGGTATAGGAGTAGTTAAATCGGTAGGTGTACTTGCTTTAAATATACATACAAACATACATACAGATATACTTATATACATACATGCATAAATACATACATGATACAGGTATTGTGTGTTGATTTGGCGGAACTCAATGCAGCAATTTTCCAGAGCGAAGAATCGAAAACATTAATTATTTAAATTAAAAATATTAATTATTTCGTGTTCTCAAGTTGACATCGAATCCACAACCTGTCGCGTTCACAGTCAACTAAAAACTATAAAAATTGATAGTTACTAAAAACCACAATCATCGTTAAAAACGTCTAGCTTCTACTTCATTGCTTTACCTTAAATACCAATTTAATGCAAAATCCGTAACGAAATGCAAGACGATAATGTGAGAAAAACTGGTTAAAAATCTAATTACTTTTACTCCCAAATCGACAATAATATAAGTGAAGACTTCTTTAATGGTAGAAAAAATGTAAACAACATAAAATAATTTTTATACATTCTATTCACAAGTACAGTATCGAACAGTTTCATAGCTATAACTTTTTAATTTAAAAAACACACATTAATTTCAAAAGGTTTAACTTTTACTTTAAGCACAACATGTTGTGGGTTCGATCCCCACACAAGAAATTGAAATATTATAAATACGTGCGCGCTGTTAAATTTAACTATAGTAACTTCACCTACAGAATTGGAAAGTGTGGAACGGATGTGTCTTAACACTAGGTTCCCAAGTTATAGAGGAAGCTAAAACAAAATCTGAAAAGTAAAACTGCATGACTGATCTACTGTGAATACTCACACAGTGTATTGTACACAGGACAATGAGAGAGAGAACTCGTTAAAAAAATTTAATTACTTTTAGTCTTAAATCGACAATAGTAAGTATTACTATGAATATAGTTCTCTTTTACGGTGGAGAAACAATCTAATAAAAAGAAACGTATGTTTGTACGTACATACACAGGATATGTGAAAACGTAATTAAAAACCACAAAGCTGAAGCCCCTGCCTATATATATCAAAGGTACGTTAATCTACAATCGTAGAGGCGTCTGTTACGCTTGGTATCAGTTATCCTAGGCCGCACACATTGCGATAACGCGAATATTCGGATTATCGTGATGTATGTAGCCATACGTTCGCGAATACTTCGGCACTTCGTAAGTACATCGCTTCGCTGTCGGTAAACACTCGCACATCAAAGTGTTCTATCGCGAAGAACTTCGCTTGTGCGGCCACACTTCAGTTGGAGAACAAACATTGTACGTAACAGATGTGATAGTACATTAGCGTTTCGACATATTTTTATTGTAGAGGTAGTATGGATTGGAGTAATGAGAACATTTTAGTGTTTATCAGTAATTATGAGTCGGAACCAATATTGTGGAATCCTAAGCAGGAAGGTCAATAATAAAAAATAATTATTAACTGCCATTACATAAAGAGCGACCGCCGCGTCGTCCATTTTGCTTTCTGCGCGTGAAGTTTTCGTGAAAACCTTACAACACACAGTCGGGCCACGCACATCGCACAGCCACATTGCGCGCAGTTTTAAAGGCGAAGTTCTATCGCGATTCGAGCGAGAGGATAATGTAATTTTGTTATATATTTGTATTTAACTGAATTTATATCTGAGAAGGCAATATAGTAATAATATATAGTTTTTAAGTTCACGCCATAGCGCGATAGTCATAGGGAACGTGGGAACCTAGTATTAAGACACTCTGCTCCCATTAAGATATTTCCGTTTCCCAAGAAACTTAACCACCGAATTTTGGAGGTTTTGCGTACTTAGTGGCACAACCTGTCGCATTTACTGTGCCAATACATCTTATTTATATAATCGATGACATCGACAAACAATCTAGTACTAGTTTTATTTACCGCAAAATAATACAATATTGAACCTCCTCATACAATATTGAATATTGAACCTTATTTCGAAACAAACAATTTAAATTACAAATATTCTCTGCATGAAGCAAACTAACAGATATGATATTAACATAAATATCATATATTGTACCATGTCCCACGATTATTGAGTAAATGTTTGTGAACAGTGTATTCAGATAACCGAAATAAATCAATATGTTCATTTAATATCCAATGAAGTTAAATATTTGTCTAATTATATGACAATATCCGGAGAAATCACTAATTAATGTTGTGATATTGTAAATAATGTAGCTCAACGCCGCATTTGTATATTTTTTTATCTAATTTGGCTTACACGCTGGTTATATATTTCTTTTAGAAATAACGTGGTTAAGCGCCGTTTTAGTCTTCTCGAAAGTGTTTCAATTTATTAATAATTTTAATATTAGACTGCATATGTTACTTCTATTGAAAAAATAGATTAGATAAAAAACACGTTGAATACATACAGTCAGCTACACAATATTAATTGTATGGATTGAATTGTATGCCGTTTGAGCGCTGTAAATGCTCTTAAAAGATAAAAGATTTTCAATAATAACTAGGTAAGCCTTCACAAAAAAGTTAGTGGAAACGGAAGGAACAAAGTATATAAGATACTCAAATGAAACCAAACAGTGACGCCATGCGCTACAAATCCTTTAATCCTGGCTTTTTATTTTAAATTCAATTAGACGTTTTTGCTTTACTTAGGTTTGGACTAGAAACTCTTAATTGTGAGATCTGAGATAAGATCATGGTGGTTATTGTGTATTCTTGAATTTTTAACTTGACGCAAAAAGGAGTGGTATATGTTTGACCTGTATGTATGTTACAGCATAGCCCTGAACTAATGACCGGTTTTCGAGTGCGGTTTTTTTTTCAATGGAAAGCCTTGTTTTTTACTGCAGTGGTTTTTAGATGTGTGTTATGAAAATTGCTTTAATAATTTAAGATCCACAAGCACATACATGCTAAGTAGCGAAACTTAACGCCGAGCTTTGTCTAACCAAAGCGAAGAATTGAAAACATTAATTATTTAATGTGAAAATATTAATTATTTCATTTCCTCGAGTGGGGATCGAACCCATAACCTGTCCTTTACTGTCACACGTTTGCGCCGCTGCGCCACGACAGGCCTCATATTGATGAAAAGAAACTATCTATTTCACGTCTTAATGTTATGTCTTCGCAAACAAAGCGGTATATGACTAGTTATAATAAAACATTACCGACAGAATGAATTTACTTATAAGGAAAACCCAGCTTAAGCTAAACCTTCCTACATTTATACGGAAATGTGTATTTCTTCGGGCATGCAATCCTTGCCGTCGCACATCCTGTAATATATATGAAATATTCTTTAAGTATTTTTTACTTAGAATTAATTATAAGGGATGTGTATGAGGCCAGACGTGGTAATGTAAACTCGACTGGTTCTGGGTTCAATCCCCACCCGAGGAAATACAGTTTTTAATTTTTTTTGGTAACAAGGCCAAGCACGGTGTTGGGTTCTACTAATCTACACTCAATGTTTCAAATGCAATAGAAAGTGGGAAACGAAACGGAGTTTCCATTTCCACAGGAGAGCATTGGGTACCCAAATTTCCTTTGCCTACCCTGCTGAGTACGGGATATAGCGTGAAGCTACAAAAAAAATGTGGTGGATACTGTGTTCCACATATATTTGAGTAGGCAGGTGGATTTTTTTCTTAAATGATGGAATTCAAATTATTACAGCTTTACAACAATGCTTTCTTCTCATGGGGCAGTTTCCTTCACATGGTGGACTTCTCTCCTTTTCATGGGGAAGAAACATCCGAATAATATTCTCCATTAGGTGCAAGTCGTTACTATTCTCGTTTATTATATAAACTTTTAAATTACAACGTAAAACTACGCACCGTTAAAATATTAAATTCAAATTCTAATTCAAAATATACTTCATTCAAAAAAACTTTTGCAAGCACTTTTGAATCCAATGAACATAAAGTTAGCACCGGCTCGGATGCGGTTCTGCTGAGAAAAGTCGCCAAGAAACTAATAACTAATATCGAATAATCTAATATCGAGTCACCATAATCCTGCATGAAATTAAATGATCTTACTAAATTTAAAAACATATAAAAATTTGGACGTAGCAGAATTTGAACCTGGGCCTCTTGAAAACCGTTTAAGAGGCGCAGGTTCAAATCCTGCTTCGTCCAAATTTTTATACGTTTTTAAATTTAGTATTTTTCTTTTCTAATGTGGAATAACACTTTAAAAATAGTAAAAATATTAAAATGATCTTAATTAAATATATTTTATCCTTCAAATATTCTTGGACAGTATAATAAGCTTTCCTAGTTAATATTGTTTTAACAGTTACTTTAAATTTTTGCAGTGATAAATTTATATTACATTGCGGAATACTATTAAATATACACATACTATACTTTTTGGAGGTGATACTAGGCATCACAAATTTGTCCTACTTTCTGTCTGCCTGTCATAGTTTTTGCTATAGCACTAAATAATATATAGCCGGACAAACAAGATATTGTAATATATATTGAGAAGCAGCCGTAAGAGTACCTGCATCCTTAAAACATTTCACAGAAAATCTCGAGCTTTAATCTCATAAGAAAGAATACTATGAAAATTACCAAAATAAACTAGTCAGTCATTTGCCTTACGTTCTTAACTGCAAGCGTGGCTTTGTTGAGTTTATCTGCGAGTGGCTTAAACTGGGAATTCCACTGAAGCTTGTAATATATAGTTATACCTAAAAACACTGTTGATTCTGTCACGTTGACAGCTTCACCTTTAATAGCAAGACAGATATAGATAGATAGTCACTTAAAATCCTTGCATAAAACGCTAGATCGGAAAAGGAAACTAAGAATAGATCTTTGTGAAACGCTCATACTTAGAGAATATCCAGACGATTTCACATTATTAATATTAATTCTTTCATATTTTGACTTTCTTGGGAAGGGAACGAAGCGTGGTGTTGAGTTCCACCACTTAACACGAAATGCCGTAAATAGTCAGTATAAAGCGGGGCATGGGGTGTCTTAACCTAGTGTAAAGACACTGTTCCATTTTCCACTTTCCGCCAAAATTGAGGCATTGCGTGTTGAATGGCGGTACTTAATGCCGCGCTTTACCTTATTACCAGAGTGAAGGAATGAAAATATTAAATATTTCAATTAAAAATATTAAATGTTTTATTTCACATGCTTGTGCCTCTGCGCCAAGCCTCATAATACAACCCACTGTACCTAAAGATACAGTGGGTCGTATACAGAGTTCCTTGAACATCGGTCCAAGTTACCTTACACATTCAAATTGTGTCGTCGACGAAGTTACGTCATTTAATCAAAATGTCATGACACATGGATACAATATTCATTTGACCACGTGGACGAAGACACAAACAAATCTAGTTTAAATACTCCCGAGCGAAATATATTTTAAACATTAGCCTCAATCATTAAAAGAGATTTGTAACAAAATTAAATAGCAGAGATCCGTTTTATTTAATGTCGGAATTCTAATTTGCCTTCTTGTTTAGACGTGAGGCCATTCATTTGTGTTTTCCGTCGAGGTTAGTGGCGGTAGTGCGGTTTGTATTAACTTAAAGAGATTAATTTAGATACGACGTTTTATGTTGGATACGTTTGTGAGAAAAGAATGGACATTTTATTTTGTTTTAATGTTGGTTATTATAAATATTAAATATTTTAAGCACTTATTGAGATTTTCGTTTCACAATGTAGGGAGAGGGAACGTAGTGTTAAGACACTTGGTTCTACAGGTGTCATTCTAAAGACATATTGAAAATTATATGAACAATATACTGTGCCGTTGTTCTACAATATAAACTCATATTAATTTGTTATATTTTTGTACATATAATTGAGTAAAAAAATCCGTTTTCCATAGGGCCTGGTGACAATAGTATGTAATAACTTAATGCTATTAATTTACGACGATGTTTTACGTTGGATTCTTTTATGAGAAAAAAAGGTAGTGGAACTCAACGCTTGCCTCATTACCAAAGCTTACCAGAGCATAGTTTTAATTTTTATAAAAATATTTAACTATGTAATTTCCTCAAGTAGGAATTGAATTTACAACAGCTCTAGCTACTGAGAAGAATTGTAATATTCCTCGTATATTAAATGGACTATAAGAGAAATTAAATGAAACGGTCTCTCAGGCCAAACCCTAATGACAAAGAGTTAAGTCTACTACGTCTTCTACTCTCATAAATTTTTTGTGACATTTTATTAAAAAAATACACAGTATACCACACATACTAGAGGGTTAGAGGGAACCTCGGGTTAGCCAGAGGGAACTTGGGATTCTAGTGTTAAGACACATTCCATTCTCCACTTTCTGCTAATTTAAGGTATTTAGTGCCACACTAACAATATTTTTCTGTATAACATAACATGTAAGAAAATAACACTTTGGATTTCAAAAAACAAATGTGAAATGTAAAGGAAAAAAGCTCACCAGCTGGTTTCTAGAACTCAGGTAAGAAGTAATTTCGTTTGGAAAATTTTAAGCAATCGTTTCTAAGGCAAATTTGCATTTAGAGGTAAGAGGTGCTCTGGCCGGTTGCTTTAAATTTTAGTTATCTATATTTTTACAGTCAGTTTCAGTGAGTTTACACTTATTTTTGTGGGTGGAATAAATTAAATTTTAATCTAAAAGCTAGATACAAGCTAAGTATCTTGTACAATATTATTGAGCAGTATCTAATAGACTATGGCTCTGAGTTCGAATATTAATTAGGATATGTGGATATCTTTTATTCAGAGGTACCCTAGTTGCAAGACGCTTAATTGTTCACAGAATTTTCAAGATATGGAAGGTTAAGTGGCGGAACTTAACGTCACGCTGTCTAATCAGAACGAAGAATGAATTTACAGTTACACATTCAAACAGATTAATTCAGACATATTAACAGCACAAGCTCACAAGTCAAGAAAATGCTTTGCCAATTTTCTCAATACACTTTACAGTTAACGACTCGATAGCCAAAAGCTTCGACTAACATCTTAAGAGGCTTTCACTTAAATGTTGGGTCAAGAACAGGAAGGAGAAGGCATTATTGTTTGAAGCAGTCTATATAG
>DWMZ01002131.1:0-14648 GCA_018249855.1 Eueides tales michaeli | reverse complement strand
CAGCAGACCCGCCTTCCGAGCCGGTGGTAGCTTCCTGTAGGACTGACACTACAGACATTTCTATGTAACTTGACGATTCAAAAGTGCTTGTAATGGCCTAATTGAATAAAGAATATTTTGATTGATTGATTGATTGATTTTTTGTTCTGGTACATTTATTTCTACTGCGCGGAAGTTTGTAAAGTATATAGGTTGGAATAGTTTTAAACGTTTAAAGGAATGGCCTTTTATATTATATTTGGTTGTTGATTTAAATTTTTATTAAGAACATTCTGCTTCGAAACATATATTACGTTATTTATTAGAGGTATTTTTATAGTCGCATTTTGCGCCTTTTGGAAACCGATAACTGGGACTATCCTTGGCACGGGTTCAAGTCCCCCTATGTTCAAATTTTATACATTAGTTTATTTTTTTAGTTTCATGTTTTTTAAGTTTCGCGGTATACATCCCGCACATGACAGGGTAGGCAGAGGGAACTCACTGTTAAGACACTTCGTTCCGTAAGTTTCCTTACTATGCTTTCTTAAGTGACCTATAAGTTTCCACAGGCTTGTAAGAAACGTAATAATATACTATATTTACATGAAATAAAATTGATTGCTATTAAAATAATATATTTAATAAAACAAATGTTCCGAAGTAACAAGTAATGACACTTGAAGAATTGTCTAAGCTCGTATTATAACGCTTTTTAATTTCTCCATGAAGCCATCTCGCCTTACTTTAGTTAGAAATAAATAATTTGTGAAATTTTAGTTGTAAATAATAACAGATAATATATTTTGGACGTGATATTGTATTTCATAATAAAATATCTATGTACTTAAAGCCGATCATTGACTGAAATTTATTTTTTTATTTTGTTTTTTTAGCCTCAAGCTGTATCCACATAGCAGGGTAGGCAGGGGGTCTTTGAAACCTAATGTTAAGCAACTCCGTTCTGTTCCCCACTTTCGCCAGTACTTCACATTGCCTGTGGAACTCAACGCTGCGTTTTGACTAGCGAGGGAAGAAATGTCAAATCTGCTTTCTTCTTCTGTTAATATTATCAGTTTTAAGACAATATTTATACATTAAAAATAAAAATATCAGCTAAATGGAAAAAAAATAATGCAATTTTGTCAAATTAACCGTAACCCATTTTAGATATGTTTTTAGAAAATCTCTGGTTTCCAAAAAATAACGATTAGAAAGCCTTTCCTTTCTAAAACGCCTTAAGATTTTTAGTTGAATTCAGCCACCAGTAGAAATTTAGCAAAAACAAATGAAATCACCCAATAAATTAAGAAAATGCACCTGAAAATACCTGTTAACGTTCAACACATGCAAATTTCGGCATTGTGGGATCTCAATGCGACATTGTTTAAATGTCCTTCTAATTTTTTTTCTTTTACAATTATCAAAACTACAGAAAATTGCTGTGTATGTACAAGGGCGGTGGAAAATTGTGAAATTTTAATGGGCAATGCTATTTAAAAATGCTTGGTTTTACTATAGTATTTTGTTCTAATTAACTTATAATGAGGTTAGTATTGCTTAGGTGGCTTATTATGTCATACTTTAGTAGGTTACATATGAACATTTAATAACTAAGATAAAATAATTTTAATAGTGTTAAAAATATGGTCCATTTTTTTCCTCCGTACGTTTTTATATCATAACAGGTAGAAATAATTGAGTATCAAGACATTCCGTTCTTCACTAGGGGCTCGAATGTGTTTTTTGTGGAATTCAACGTTGTACGTTGCCTTGACAGAGCGGAGAAGTGAAAATCATTTCAATAAAATTGAATCTTTCTTTTAATTGATCCGGCACTTAAAACGCAACGTTTTCAATAATTAATTGGTATTTAGGGAACGGAATGTCTTATCTCTAGGTATCCTCTGCTTATGCTTGTACGATGTATCCTTACGTCTGTAAATATTACAAAAAATATTACTCCCTCAAGTAGAAATCAAACCCATAACTACACGCAATTACATTGAAAAACTTTAGTACTATACCACAATAGGCTTTAATTAATTAAAGATAGAAAAAGATAGTATCTTACAAAACAATACATTTTCCTTCGCCTAAGATATATATGTTCCAGTTGAACCCAAGGAGTATTTCAACGGTCGAGTGCGAGCAATAAATCGCGTCCAACTATGAACTTCTTGTGCCAACTAGCTTCTGTGCGGTTAATCTCTTTGCATTCTGTTACTTTTGAAAAAGCACAGTCGTTATTAGGTTCTTCTGTAATTTATAAAGGAATAGATATTTACAATTTATATAAAAATAACAGCTACACGCTTTGTACATTATAGCAATGTAGTCAGAGCAAATCTAATATTAAGACTACTTTGTTCCCACGTTCTGCTCAGTTGTCGAGACGTTGTATTTTTAGTGGCGAAACTCAACGCCGTGATCTACTACCAGAGCAGAAAAAATAAAAAAATATTATAATTTTCCGCTTATAGTATCGAACCCGCAACCGAAAGTAATTGAGAATAAGTAAATATAATAGGTAAACCAACCTGGCGAAGCCGCCAGTGAGTCGTTAATAATAATATAAATATATATAACTTTCACTTACCTGCGACTTCACTCGCGTGGTCAAATTTGAGTTGGATATAATCATTAATTGACATGTGACAGATTTACACGCTACGGAGCAGTCTCGCTTGCAATTTTCCAATATATTTTGGATAATGCTAATCTTACTGCAACGAAATTTCTATTACGGATTGAAATTGACTTTAAATAATTGAAAATGTTGCCCAGATTTGCAATATTTTACATTTGAATATTTAACTCAATTTGAAAAGTATTTTATATAAAACTGACAAAAGAAGTTATTGAAAATATTTCAATAGAAAATTATAACTTTTCAATGTATTATTAGCATACAGTATAATATAACATAACGAGCTTTTATTATTAAGTTACTGAAAAATGTTAGCAAATGCTTTGAAAACAAATCGTAAAAAGTCTAAAACTTCATACAAATGGCACTCACTAGTACTATACGAGGAAATTTAAATCAAAGGGAGCACGCAAAAGGCCGTGACGAACTTTTATAAACTTGCCGTGAAAAATAAACAGAAACAACATTCTTGCACTTAACTACAGCTCTGCAATGTTTGAGTGGTCGATATAAAATTCTAAGTGGACTTTTTCTAGAAAAACTGGACGTAAATTATTTAAAATTCCCATTAGCCGGGGAACCTGAGCTCTGGGCTGAGAGCTCGGACTCGGGCGATGAGAGATGCTTTACTAATAAATCAGGTATGAAATTATGCAGCCTTCATTATTCAATAGACTAAGCAACTTTTATGGAACTTTTTATGTATAAATTTAAATTTTATGGTAATTATAAAGAGAAATAAAAAGAGTAACGAAGCGAATAATTTCTACCACACGTTTAAATCGATTGTTAGTGTGTTTTATACTTACTTTGTTTGTAAGCAATCGAAAGGGTTGAATTGAGCAAATAAAAAGGTTCTAAATACGTATATAATTAAAATTAAAGAGTGAACGTAAGGAACAGTAGTGTTTTTATGGGAACGAAGCGTCTTAAAACTTGTTTCTCAAGTTCCATCTGCCTACCCTGCTGTAGGCGGAAAACTAAAAAATCATTTTTATTCCTCCACCCTGGTATTACCAAGGCGCGGCATTAAGCTCCGTCGCTATGTTAAACACACTCGCAAAAATAAACATACACACACACATACATATACGTACCACATAAAAAAATAAACACAATTTAAATTATATTTAATGCTATTTTTTTAGACAAATAAAGCCCCAACGGCGTACTTGGTCTGATAAGACTAAGTAATCATATGAATTTCAAATAATAATAATTCAGACAGGCTCAATTTTATAACTCGTTCAGTTTTTGTTTCAGCCTTCATCAAGTCTCTAAATTAAAATATGGAACATTTGGTCGCGCTGAAATAATGATAATGTAACCTTTTGTTCAATTTGCATAATTCTAAAACAAATTTCATTTTTAAATAAAAGTACGCTTGAAATTATATGAATAATTCAAGTTTACTGTCGGCGGCTTTAAGGCATATAATTAATAAATATTCTGTCTGTATTTACTGAAAGGGTAACTAATAAAGTTATATAACTAAAATAATTTGTCAAATCATCATTAAGTTCTCTATGTACCCTAGCGTTTTTGGTTTTTCAAATAAGCAGTATGATGTTGGTCATATTGGCGATGGTAGAGCGTCATTTAAAAGGGGCGTGGTTTGGTCACCGTGACAAGTATCAATAATAGAGAACAGTATCGCAAAGTTTCCTGCAAGACTAGGGCCTTTTGCATACCCATATTATATAGGGGGACTTTGTTTCGCTGGGTCTGTGCTAGGCTATTGATACCTTTTTGGAGTTTTACCTGTCCTCTCGTGCTTAGACGGGATTCTGTCACAGAAAATTGGGATCTCGTCTTTACCGGCGTTGACGGTGTGTATAGAGTGTGCCTGCGATTGTGTTTAGCCTTACCTACATATTTTGGATCATTCTAATAGAAAAATCTAAGGATTATATTTGACAAGTGACATATTGTAAGTGCTAATTTTGACGTATTATTGAGTACCTACAGCCTTTCTAAATAAATGACTACCTTACATAAGAAATAATTCCATTCAAATAAGTAGTTCCCGAGATCAGCGTGTTCAACCATATAAACTATGCAACTTTCCTACTTTTTCCCTTCTCAAAATTTTCATGTTCTAATATTTAAGATTTAAATAACAACTTAGAATTAAAAGTTTTATCTTCTGAATTTAAATGATCTAAAGAAGAATGCAGGTTAAGAATTGTGTAAGTTTTATTAAAATTAATAAAAATACTTTCGAACTAGGGTCAGTGCTGTCACAACCACAGGTGTAGGCTTTAGTGGCCCCTTTAGAATACACTAACGCTCACCTTATCTGCTTCAGCCACATAGTAAATTAATTTAAAAAGAGAAGATATATAACGCCTTTTATTGAATTTACTCAGCTTCACACTGATTCCGCATATGGCAGGGAACCTGGGAACCTAATGTTAAGACACTCCGTTCCCACTTCTGTTCCCCACTTTCCGCCAAATTTGAACTTGCCTTGTTACCAGAGCGAAGAAATAAAAATATTAAATATTTAAATTGAAAATATTAAATATTTCATTTCCTGAATGGTGATCGAACCCAGAACCTGTCAGATACAGTCACATGCTTGTGCTACTGCACCACGGGCCTGTCGTGTCGTTTATTGAAATTAGTTATAAATGTGTCTTTGAAAGAATGTTGCCATATATATTCCAAGTGTTAATATGTATGGTTTTATGTGCAACAAAAATATTTTTACTTTAAATACACACTATCGTTATTGAAAATCAAACAACTAACAAAAAAGGCTTACCTTTCTTAATTATAACTTTTGACAATTGTGGCCCAACATTCGTGGTCACAAACAATATTCCATAAATCGTAAGTATCAAAAACCTAGCATAGATAAACTAATAAGTTTTAAATTGTAAATTGAGACTTATCTTAATTTAGTTCATAAGACTTTTTCATACACAATATTTTTAAAAAAGAGTATAATTCTCTTTATATGTATTTGCTCAATTCAACCGTTTCGATTGCTTACAAACAAAGTAAGTATAAAACACTCTAACAATCGATTTAAACGTGTGGTAGAAATTATTCGCTTCGTCGCATTTTAATCTTCTAAGCATTTTAGTTAGAAATTCAAGAAGCGTGAATTTTAGACAGCGGTGTAATATGAAGCCGGAAAATTGTATTGACGGAATAATTAAACTTTGCACCGTTATGTTAGATTGTGTTCATTTGAAGTATTATAGTCGTATTTTTATAGTTTATTTTGAAATGAAAAGTGTTTTTTTATTGAAAGACAAAAAAAGACAAAAATTATAATAATAAGGTAGATTTTCTCTGTGACAGAATCTAACTTTTTATAAAACATTATCTGTTACTATATACATCTGAAAAAAAAATTATGAAGTCAGTCGCAGGGACACAAGCGTGTACTTTCCTTTCCTCGCTCTGGTAACAAGGCAACGCGCGGCGTTGAGATCCGCCACTCAACGCGCAATGCCTGAAGAATTTGGTGGAAAGCAAAAACGGAAGTGTCATAATGGGAATGTTGTGTGTGAGAAGAAGAATTCCTCAAGTTCCCTTTGCCACTCTGCTATGTGTGGGATACAGCGTGAAGCTAAAAAAAACGGAAAATATATCGATCTCTTGTTGTATAAGTGTTTGTATTTTACCATGAATAAAGAATTAGTATGCTTCTATATATTTTTTTAAAATGAAAACGGATAATCCCTTTAAATTAATGGGAAAGATGTGAACAAAATATCACTTACATAAAATTTTCACTTAGAATATACTAAGTTTTCCTACAATAAAAAAAATGTGTAACTTTTACCCCTATCTCCAGTAGTATAATAAAATGAATATTTAATTTCGGACAAACTGCAAGTACATGACTTTGGACTACGAACGTATGCAAGTATGTATGCAGCTTGATTTGTACGTTGTGTTCTAAATAAAAATACAACAGAATGGAAATTCATACTAAGAAATGTGTGCCTTGATGTTTTTAGAGAGCCGCAATCAAATTATAGGGTCCATTTTTTTAAATCATATTTTTTTATTTTATTATATTAATAATTACAAAATTATGTTAAAATTATATTAATTATGTTTAAAATATAAATATGTTAATTGATAAAAATACATACATACAAAGTATTTCTTAAAAAATAGATCACGTCTAACTTAAATATCTTACATCGCATAAGCATACTGTGGCATGGATACTTATGGATTTGAATTCCGAATAGCTGCGCTATATTTTTATTTTAGATATGACAAAATTTAGAAATAAAATAATTACTTTCATATTGTATACACGTAACAGCTACCCTGTAGAGGAAACCTAGTGTTAAGACACTCCGTTTCACATTAAAATAAATGCTAGTCAATGCTCACACCACATGCATTACCGACAGCTTCGCTCACTTATATTAATAACAATTTTATAATAGATTTTTTTATAATAAATATGTTATTCTATTATATCAATTGTTGCGTGAAATTAGAATAATCATCCATCCTCTCAAATTGTCAGATTATCTTAACCAATTATTTAAAACATCAAAATGTAAATAATAATAAAACGTCTACTGAAGCATATTAATTTCGAATACATCACTCCTGGTGTGTATTATTCCGTTTGTTTGTCCGTCGAGGCGGGCTGAATTCTTCAGAGCGTGTGAACCGTGTATTGTTTTCAGTTTAAAAATATAAAAACGCAAATATTTTTTGTTCTGGTACATTTATTTCTACTGCGCGGAAGTTTGTAAAATATATAGGTTGGAATAGTTTTAAACGTTTAAAGGAATGGCCTTTTATATTACATTTTGTTGTTGATTTAAATTTTTATTAAGAACAAGCTGCTTTGAAACATATATTACGTTATTTATTAGAGATATGTGGATAAAAACATTTTGCGCCTCTTGGAAATTTTCTCTTGTTCAATATTTATACCTTAATTTAATTTATTTTAGTTTGATATTTTGTTAGTTTCATGGGTTACATCCCGCACATGGCCGGATAGGCAGAGGGAACTTGGGAATTTAGTGTTCAGACACTCCGTTCCGTAAGTTTCCTTACTATGCTTTCTTAAGTGACCTATAAGTTTCCACAGGCTTGTAAGAAACGTAATAATATACTATATTTACATGCAATGAAATTGATTGCTATTATA
The DNA here is from genome assembly GCA_018249855.1 of Eueides tales michaeli. Taxonomy (NCBI): domain Eukaryota; kingdom Metazoa; phylum Arthropoda; class Insecta; order Lepidoptera; family Nymphalidae; genus Eueides; species Eueides tales. The sequence goes on along the minus strand of DWMZ01002131.1, from coordinate 6,876 downwards.
CTCGTCTTTAATATATTTAATAAAACAAATGTTCCGAAGTAACAAGTAATGACACTTGAAGAATTCTCTAAGCTCGTATTATAACGCTTTTTAATTTCTCCAAGATGCCATCTCACCTTACTGTAGTTAGAAATAAATAATTTGTGGAATTTTAGTTGTAAATAATAACAGATAATATATTTTGGACGTGATATTGTATTTCATCTTAAAATATCTATGTACTTAAAGCCGATCATTGACTGAAATTTATTTTTTTATTTTGTTTTTTTTTTAGCCTCACACGGGATACACCCGAACATAGCAGGGTAGGTCTTTGAAACCTAATGTTAAACAACTCCGTTCTGTTCCCCACTTTCGCCAGTACTTCACATTGCCTGTGGAACTCAACGCTGCGTTTTGACTAGCGAGGGAAGAAATGAAAAATCTGCTTTCTTCTTCTGTTAATATTATCAGTTTTAAGACAATATCTATACATTAAAAATAAAAATATCAGCTAATTGAAAAAAAATGCAATTTTGTCAAATTAACCGTAACCCATTTTAGATATGTTTTTAGAAAATCTCTGGTTAGAGATTTTCCAACAAATAACGATTAGAAAGCCTTTCCTTTCTAAAACGCCTTAAGATTTTGAATTCAATTCAGCCACCAGTAGAAATTTAGCAAAAACAAATGAAATTACCCAATAAATTTAAAAAATGCACCTGAAAATACCTGTAAACGTTCAACACATGCAAATTTCGGCAACATGGGTTCGCAATGCGGCATTGTTTAAATGTCCTTCCAATTTTTTTTCTTTTACAATTAACAAAACTACAGAAAATTGCCGTGTATGTACAAGGGCGGTGGAAAATTGTGCAATTTTATTGGGTGATGCTATTTAAAAGTGCTTGGTTTTACTATAGTATTTTATTCTAATTAGCTTATAATGAGGTTAGTATTGCTTAAGTGGCTTTTTATGTCATACTTTAGTAGGTTACATATGAACATTTAATAACTAAGATAAAATAATTTTAATAGTGTTAAAAATATGGTCGTTTCTTTCAGCCGTACGTTTTTATCAACATAGCAGGCAGAAATTATTGAGTGACAAGACATTCCGTTCTTCACTTACGGCTCGAATGTGTTTTTTGTGGAATTCAACGTTGCACGTTGTCTTGATAGAGCGGAGAAGTGAAAATCATTTTAATAAAATTGAATCTTTCTTTTAATTGATTGTTCATTATCCGGCAATTAAAACGCAATGTCTTCAATAATTAATCGGTATTTAGGGAACGGAATGTCTTAGCTCTAGGTATCTTCTGCCTATGCTTTTACAATGTATCCTTAAGTCTGTAAATGTGACAAAAAATATTACTCCCTCAAGTAGAAATCAAACCCATAACTACACGCAATTACATTGAACAACTTTAGCACTATACCACAATAGCCTTTAATTAATTAAAGATAGAAAAAGATAGTATCTTACAAAACAATACATTTTCCTTCGCCTAAGATATATATGTTCCAGTTGAACCCAAGGAGTATTTCAACGGTCGAGTGCGAGCAATAAATCGCGTCCAACTATGAACTTCTTGTGCCAACTAGCTTCTGTGTGGTTAATCTCATTGCATGCTGTTACTTTTGAAAAAGTACAGTCATTATTAGGTTCTTCTGTAATTTACAAAGGAATAGATATTTAAAATTTTTATATAAAAATAACAGCTACACGCTTTGTACATTATAGCAGTGTAGTCGGAGCAAATCTAATATTAAGATTACTTTGTTGTTACGATCTGCTCAGTTGTCGAGACATTGTTTTTTTAGTGACGAAACTCAACGCCGTGTTTTATAGAAAAATAAAAAATATTATAATCTTCCGCCTTTGTATCGAACCCGCAACCGAAAGTAATTGAGAATAAGTAAATATAATAGGTAAATCATGCTGGCGAAACCGTCAATGAGTCGCTAGTGCGTTAATAATAATATACATATATATAACTATCACTTACCTGCGACTTCACCCGCGTGGTCAAACTTGAGTTGGATATAACCATGAATTGACATGTGACAGATTTACACGCTAAGGAGCAGTCTCGCAATTTTCCAATATATTTTGGTTAATGCTAATCTTACTGCAACAAAACTCCTATTGCGGATTGACTTTAAATAATTGAAAATGTTGCCCAGATTTGCAATATTTTACATTTGAATATTTAACTCAATTTAAAAAGTATTTTATATAATACGGACAAAAGAAGTTATTGATAATATTTCAATAGAAAATTTCAACTTTTCAACGTATTATTAGCAAACAGTATAATATAACATAACGAGCTGTCATTATTAAGTTACTGAAAAATGTTAGCAAACGCTTTGAAAAAAATTATAAAAAGTCTGAAACTTCATATAAATGGCACTCACTAGTACTATACGAGGAAATTTAAATCAAAGGGAGCACGCAAAAGGCCGTGACGAACTTTTATAAACTTGCCGAGAAAAATAAACAGAAACAACATTCTTGCACTTAACTACAGCTCTGCAATGTTTGAGTAGTCGATATAAAATTCTAAGTGGACTTTTTCTAGAAAAACTGGACGCAAATTACTTAAAATTCCCATTAGCCGGGGAACCTGAGCTCTGGGCTGTGAGCTCGGACTCGGGCGATGAGAGATGCTTTACTAATAAATCAGGTATGAAATTATGCAGCCTTCATTATTCAATAGACTAATCAACTTTCATGGAATAAAGAGTAATATAAAGAGAGTTATACTCTTTTTAAAATATTGTATATTATAAAGTCTTATGGACCAAATTAAGATAAGACTCAATTTACAATTTAAAACTTATTAGTTTATCTATGCTACGTTTTTGATACTTACGATTTATGGAATATCGTTTGTGACCACGAATGTTGGGCCACAATTGTCTTTAATTATAACTTAGAAAGGTAGGCCTTTTTTATTACTTAATTGGTTTTCAATAACGAAAGTGTGTATTTATAGTAAAAATAGGTTTGTTGCACATAAAACCGTACATGTTAACACTTGAATATATATGGCAACATTCTTTCACAGTCATATTTATAACTAATTTCAATAAAGAGGTTTAATATTTTCATTTCTTCGCTCTGGTAACAAGGCAAAACGCGGCGTTGAGTTCAAATTTGGCGGAATGCGGGGAACAAAAGTGGGAACGGAGTGTCTTAACACTAGGTATATGTGCGATATACAGTGTGAAGCTGAGTAATTTCAATAAAAGGCGGTATATATCTCTTTTTTATATTAATTTACTATGGGGCTGAAGCAAAGAAGGTGAGTGTTAGTGTATTATAAAACAGCCACTAAAGCCTACACCTGTGGTTGCAAGTGACAGCACTGCTCCTAGTTCGAAAGTATAAATATTAATCTTAATAAAACGTACACAATTAAGTCTAAGTTGTTATTTAAATCTTAAATATTAGAACATTAAACTTTTGAGAAGGGAAAAAGTAGGAAAATTGCATAGTTTATATGGTCGAACACGCTGATCTCGGGAACTACTTATTTGAATGGAATTATTTCTTATGTAAGGTAGTCGATTTATTTAGAAAGGCTGTAGGTACTCAATAATACGTCGAACTTGGCACTTATAATATGTCACTTGTCAAATATAATCCTTAGATTTTTCTATTAGAAAGATCCAAAATGTGTAGTTAAGGCTAAACACTATCGTAGGCAGACACTCTATACACACCGTCAACGCCGGTAAAGACGAGGTCATATAGGTAGGTATATGACGACGAGGTAATATGGGTATGTAAACGGCCCTAGTCTTGCAGGAAACTTTGCGATACTGTTATCTATTATTGATACTTGTCACAGTGACCAAACCAAGCCCTTTTTACATGACGCTCTACCATCGCCAATATGACCAAAATGATACTACGCTAGGGTACATAGAGAATTTAATGACGATTTGACAAGTTATTTTAGTTATATAACTTTATTAGTTACCCTTTCAGTAAATACAGACAGAATATTTATTAATTATATGCCTTAAAGGCGCCGACAGTAAATTTGAATTATTCATATAATTTCCAGAGTACTTTTGTTTAAAAATGAAATTTGTTTTAGAATTATGCAAATTGAACAAAAGGTTACATTATCATTTTTTCATCGCGACCAAATGTTCCATATTTTAATTAAGAGACTTGATGAAGGCTGAAACAAAAACTGAACGAGTTATAAAATTGAGCCTGTCTGAATTATTATTATTTGAAATTCATGTAATTAGACCAAGAACGCCGTTAGACCCTCACTGGTCTAGGAAAATAACGTAAAATAAATGTATGTATATATAATGCTATTTTAAATTGTGCTTATTTTTTATGAGGTGATGACGTATATGTGTGCACATGTGTTTGTGTGTGTATATTTAACGTAGCGACGGAGTTTAATGCCGCGCTTTGATAATACCTGGGCGGACGAAAAAAGTGATGTTTTTGCTTCCCGCATACTGCAGGGGAGCAGAGCAGAAGGAGCAGAAGGAACTTGAGATCCAAGTGTTGAGACACTACTTTCCCATAATGACACTACTATTCCTTATGTTCAGTCTTTAATTCAAAATATATACGAAATTAAAACCTTTGCACTTACTGAATTCAACCCTTTCGATTGCTTACAAACAAAGTAAGTATAAAACACTCTAACAATCGATTTAAACGTGTGGTAGAAATTATTCGCTTCGTCGCATTTTAATCTTCTAAGCATTTTAGTTAGAAACTCAAGAAGCGTGAATTTTAGACAGCGGTGTAATATGAAGCCGGATAATTGTATTGACGGAATAATTAAACTTTGCACCGTTTTGTTAGATTGCGTTCATTTGAAGTATTATGGTCGTATTTTTATGGTTTATTTTGAAATGTAAAGTGTTTTCTTTATTGAAAGACAAAAATTATAATAAAACACAAAAATATATAATGGGAATGTTGTGCACTCAAGTTCTCTTTGCCACATTACTCTGTGTGGGATACAGCGTGAAGCTAAAAAAACATATGATCACTAAATTTTAGCTCATGCTATCTCACGTCACAAGTGTTTGTCATTTACCACTTATACATAATTAGTATTCTTATAAAGATATTAGATTTTTTAAAATTAATTTTTCAAATTCGGTGAAAAAGACGGAAGGAACGAAATGTCTCAACACTACGTTCTCAAGTTCCTTTTGTCTACCCTGCCATATGCGGGAGGCAGCGTGAAGTCGAGTGAGTGGGTGAGTGAATAATAAATAGTGTCTCTAAAATAAGAGGAAAGTAGTGAACAGAGATATATTACAAACATAAAATTTTCACCTAACATCAACTAAGTTTTTCTACAACAAAAATGTGTAACTTTTGCCCCGATCTCCAGTAACACAATAAATTGAATATTTAATTTCGGACAAACTGCAAGTACATGACTTTGGACTACGAACGTATGCAAGTATATATACAGCTTGATTTGTACGTTGTGTTCTAAATAAAAATACAATAGAATGGAAATTCATACTAAGAAATGTGCGCCTTGATGTTTTTAGAGAGCCGCAATCAAATTATAGGGTCCATTTTTTTTAATCATATTTTTTATTTTGTTATGATAATAATTACAAAATTATGTTTAAAATATAAATATGTTGATTGATAAAAATACATACATACAAAGTATTTCTTAAAAAATAGATCACGTCTAACTTAAATGTCTTTACATCGCATAAGCATACTGTGGCATGGGTACTTATGGATTTGAATTCCGAATAGCTGATTTTTATAATAAATATGTTATTCTGATTTATAAGTTTTTGCGCAAAGTTAAAATAAACGTCTATTTTCTCAAATTTTCAGATTATCTTAACCAAGTATTTAGAACATAAAAATATAAATAATAATACGTCTACGGAACCATATTAATTTCGAATACATCACTCCTGGTGTGTATTATTCCGTTTGCTTGTCTGTCGAGGCGGGCTGAATTCTTCAGAGCGTGCGAACCGTGTATTGTTTTCAGTTTAAAAATATAAAAACGCAAATGTTTTTTGTTCTGGTACATTTATTTCTATTGCGCAGAAGTTAGTAAAATATATAGGTTGGAATAGTTTTAAACGTTTAAAGGAATGGCCTTTTATATTATATTTTGTTGTTGATTTCAATTTTTATTAAGAACATGCTGCTTTCAAACATATTACGTTATTTATTAGAGATATTTTTAAAAACTGCAATATTGCACCACTTGGAAACCGTTAACGGAAAACATACTTGGCACGGGTTCTATTCCCCTCTATGTTTCTCTCCTTATTGTGGAGTAAAACTTTAAATATGTTAAAATATTTTTGACAGTGAAAAGGATTCCATCATAGAGTTCCTAAAAGAAATTCTGACTCTTCATTCCTCTAAGTCTAGTGTACCTGATACAGATATACGTTTGTTAACGTTTCTTAAAAAGAAATATTAAAACGAATATTTAATAGTTTTAAAATATAATGATAATGAATAATTTATTTCTTTAGCTTCACGCTGTATCCATAGCGGGATAGCCAGAGAGAACAATGTGCTTTAATACATGTATCTTCCTTCTCTTTTAAACATAGTTCCCTATACAAATTCATTCACTTCTTCTAACATCGCTGGTCTAACATTCTGTCCTTTCTTCATTTCTTTGTAATATTAGCTTTTTCTGCGTCTAATTTGCAATTAGATTTAGATCATTATTTGCACACCTGTAAATCGTTTTCTGATTCAATGAACACTGCATCACCTGCGTACAGCAAGCCATTTACATTCAAGTGAACTACTTTTAGACCCGTGTAACTTTGTTTCACTGCTGATATGGCGTAACCTTGTTTCAGTATGCCAGCTTCTACTCTCGCACAATTTGTTACTTG
>DWMZ01002130.1:0-14649 GCA_018249855.1 Eueides tales michaeli | reverse complement strand
ATATATATATATATATATATATATATATATATATATATATATATATATATATATATATATATATAAATATATATATATATATATATATATATATATATATATATATAGTTAGCGTTACTTGTATCGCATCAGCTCTATATTAATATCCTCCCTTTTAAATATTCATATCACATAACGAACTCAATGAAGTTGAAACATGAATATTGATACTTGCCATATTTTTCACAATTGGCAAGTAATAAACAACGTTACTAACAAACCTTTTATACCGGAAATGTTGAACCTGTATTGTTTACAATGTTGCAGACCTTGAACTCGATCGATTAACCACAATTATTATAAAGCTGTACAACTTGTTTGATTGAACGCGTTATTCTTAGGAACTAATATTTTAAAGTTGTTGAACACAGTTTAGTACTTGGTGGCATTCAACGCTGTCGTTCACCACTCAAAATGCTAAAATTCACCAAAAACAGAGGAACAAAGTATATTATCATCCCTCTAGCCCTGCTATGCAGGAAAAACGTTAAGCTTCTTTTTTATGTGCATACATATTTACATTTTTAATTTTTAAACATGCCATAGTAAAACACAAAATCTTCTTTAAAACGTAGTTTTATTGAAGTATAAGCGAGTTAAGTGCGAGACTTGCTGAAAATAAGCCCGGCCACGTTAATTACGACTCCTGCGCGAGTACTTACATATGCGACGCGACGCGACGTATTGAAAGACTGGTAGATATATTTTATCCGCAGAGAACGGGGTGTTTTAACGCCACCAATAACCAAACACCAAAATCCATTCGTAAAAAACTGAGTAGTCTATAAACATACAAGAAAAGCACATATTGAAATGAAATCCCTCTTTTTTGTAAACCGTCGAATATATATAACTTTTCTTTACATCTAACTTTTTTAGTAAAAAAACGTTCGAAAATTTAAGCAAATTTGAACCCTAAAGATCTTTGTTACATGAATAAGTGGAAATAAGCGATTATGAATATAAAAGTATCTTATAGGAGTGCTCGGACATTTTTATACATTTTGACTATTTTTAAAGTGTTATTCCACACTTAGGAAAGAAAAATACTAAATTTAAAAACGTATAAAAATTTGAACGAAGCAGGATTTGAACCCGCGCCTCTTGAAATCCGTCCAAGCGCTCTGACCACTAAGCCATTCGTTCTCATCAAGTTCCGTCGAAATTTTTATACGCTTGTTACAACTTATTTATGTTGTTAGCATCTCTGTAGGGAGATTTTCTAAATTTCCGCTACTCAAAGATAATTCGTTCGAATTATCGTTTGACAAGAGATTAAATACTTATTCCGCCACTAATTGTAGGTCGGCGACAAAGTTAATTGAATGTAACAAAAACATTGGGCCAAGCTCCTTATTTGTGAAAAATTTGTCACCCCTTGTTTAGGTTATTTGGTGAACATTAAAATTTTACGTTTCTTTTTCTTGACTACCAAGCTCATATCAATATTTTAGTTCCTGTCCTACTTATAACGTAGGCAGAGAGAACTAACTTTTTATTGGATTCAACTCAACTGAGCCCAACGCCGGTGTTTCCTAAACTCAACATGTATTGGTAAGTGGGGAATAGAAATGATTAAATGACAACGAGTGTACTTACACTAGGTTCCTAGGTTCCCTCTGCCTACCCTGTTAGGTGTGAAATACATCTTGAAACTAAAAAATGTATGTAAAGTAAAAAAAGAATTCTTTCAAGGCAGTCAAGTTAATTCAATAGATATAGATGAATAAGACAAATGATGCAAGAGTTAGTGTAAAATTAGATGAGGTTAGGGCGGAAGATAAGCAGAGACAATTAATCTTTATTTTGTACTATAATGCTATCGTTACCAGGCAAGTGGTCACGGGTTCAATCAAAAATTATATTAGTAAATGCCTACACTCATTAAAGTATTATGAAATTGTAGAGTTGGTATGGTTGAACATATTGGACGTGTGTGAAATTGCTCCTTCCTGTTGGAACTATGTTCTTTGGTTATAGCCAGGAAAGTTTTGCAGTTCAGGTTCTATTAAGTTGTCTAGCATCTCTACATAATGCTCTGAATTCACTGTAACTGCACGCTTCCTTTCGTCTTAAAAAAAGAAAGGTCAAATCTCCACCTTTAAACATAAAACGCCGCAAATTCTGCATAAAGTGGGGAACGCAATTCTATTAATAGGAACAAAGTGACTCAGTACTAGATGTTCTCTCTCTACCACGCTATGAGCGGGGTACAGCATAATGCTAAAAGAATCATACATTAAGTCATCATCTGTCTCTATTGAGTAACACGCAAACATCCTTTCATGTCAGTGTTATACGTTATCGTGGCATTCATGTGAGACTTACTTTCAAAGAAGATTGCTTTAAAATAATTTATTATCTTAATGAAGAGACTTTGTACGCCTTTGGAACTGAAAATGATAAAAGTTATTTATGAAAATGATGCCAACAATTTTAAAGAAATTATTTAATATTCATGGAGTAAATATTCTGTAGAACTGTTGTGGCGCAGGAGGAGAAGTATGCGACTATAAACGCAATAGGTTTAGATTTTTACCACTCGAGGACACGAAGTATTTAATATTTTCATTTCATCTCTTTCGTAACGAGACAAAGCACGGTGTTGAGTTTGTCCATTCAACGCACAATGCCTTAATTTCAAGCGGAATGCAGGGAATTGCAGCGAATAGAGCGTTTTAATACAGGTTTTTTTTGCCGATCCTGATATTTTCGGAAAAAAAATGGCCGGTACATTCATACAGAGTACAATATGTATGTAATACATATCATGCAAATGAAGAATGCTTAAAAAAAAATTGAGGTAATAGTTATAAGTATGATATTTAAGAAAATTATTATTTCAAGACCTAAAGTTGACGGAAAGAAAACTGCGAGGGACTAGTTTCTATGTAAAAGGTTGTTATCTAACCATATTCTTATCTACATAACCAAATATAAGATACACACTCATGGGGAGATCATCCATCAATAAGAAAAGGTCGCTGGCATTGACGCGCCCACCCATCGTCATTTGTCCATGTTGTTGTGACATTTCACATTAATGAATCGTGTAACGATCTTCTTATATAGGTATAGTGCTTTATTTGTTGCCTAATATTTTACCTAAGTGTACACGTCTTTGTTCCTCGCTCTGGACACAAGACCAAGCGCGGCGTTGAGTTCAGCCACTTAACACGCAATGTTCTCTTTGCTTTGTTACGTCACTTTTTGCGGGAACAGAGTGGTGCAATAGATGCTATAAAATTGACGTATTTTTGTATGAAGTATCTGTATGAAGTATGCAATGTCCCGAACTGATGAATTAATGTTGGTTTATATATATATATATATATATATATATATATATATATATATATATATATATATATATATATATATATATATATATATATATATATATATATATATATATATATATATATAAATATATATATATATATATATATATATATATATATATATATATATATATATATATATATATATATATATATATATATATATATATATATTTTTAAAGGTGGCTAAATATTGAGAGCTCTTCTCTATTCATATGTTCACTTTCAAGAGACGTTTCTATTTATCTATCAACTAAACTATCTTTACTACACAAGTCATTCACATTGTATTTCTATAAATACAAGGTGATTTGTAGAAGTCAGATCTATTTACTGTAAGTCGTTACGAGGTTACGGATCCTCGTTGAATTACTAAATCACTCATTTTTCTATTTTCAATGTTTTTAGGTATTTGTTTTACATTTTTTTACGTTTTTCTATAGTTGTGGAAAAGGCCGTCGTGGCGCAAGGATACAAGCGTAGGACAGTAAACGTGATGGGGGTGAGTTCAATATTCGTGAAGCTAAAAAAACCTATGAATATTTCGACGTTTTTATTTCGTGAGAGATGGCTGCGGTTAATAAAATTCATAAGCCGTAGAGCTTGCGAAATTAATTTCGAGAATTTCTGAACAAATATATTAATTTTCATTTCTTCGCTCTGGTATAGCGTGAAGCTGAAAAAAAAATATTTTGTAAATCTAACAAGACATAAAGAGATTAACTGTTTAGTTAAATTTAAAAATCAAAATATTAAATATTTCTTTCCCTCGAGTGGGGATCAAACCCACAATCTATTGCGTTAACAGTCGCACGCTAGTGTACCTCCGCCACGACAGACACTCCTTTAATTATTAATACATACAAACACACTTTTATGCTTCGCGTGGAGACAACAAGATTTCATTTTTTCTTTAATTAATTATTACACAGAAAGTTTGGGGTCGCTGTACAAACTTTTAATGGCAGTTCTGAAAGTTGTCGGTGATTATAATGTAGTTGTTGTGTCTCTCTTGTACGGATTTATTTAATATACGTTATTTATTTTGGTAGTTTGTACGAGCAGGTTGTAGTTGCTTGTCGTAGTGTTCATATTTTTCATGTGGCGACATTTACGATAATATAGTTTGTGGATGGCTTCGATCCCCACTCGAAGAAGTAAGAAATATTTAATATATTTTTTATGATTTTGATTATTATTTATTATATCATTTATTCGCTTTGGTAACAACGCAAAGCGCGGCGTTGAGTTCCGCCACTCAACACGCAATGCCTCAATTTCGGTGAAAAGTGGGAAACGGAACGGAGTGTCTTGACACTATGTGTGACAGCGTAAAGGTAAAAAAAACATAGTTTAACAAATCACTAATAGCTAACATATTGTAAGAAAAAATATCTGTTTGGTGACAACCAACCCCTGTAAGTAGGAGGGAATGAGGCCGGTACATTATATGATAGTCGATCTCTTTTGTTCGCTTAATGGAAGCTACTGTTATAATATTATTTAGTATCAAAGGAAATATTAAAAATAATATCAGGATATAGACTGATATGTTTCTATGACGCGAGTCTAGTAGCATATAAAAGAAAGATTAGCAAATAATCTTTCTATATATTTGGAGAAGGTTAGGTTTTTCAAACGCAAACGATAACGGAAGTGTCCTAATAGTGACGGAGCGTCTTAACGCTAGGTTTACAGGTGCAATGTGTAAATTTGGAAGTAAAAACTCTGGTAACAAGACACTGCGGAGCGTTTAGTCCCACCCTTAAACGTGTAATGTTTGAAAACTGACCTGTGTTTAGGAAAATAATTGTATTATTAATTGGTTTTCCTTTGTTCCTTAAAAGAAAACTTGTCTATTTCAGTTTATTGAGTTTTTTTCAGATTTGCGTTTAATCTTGCATATCAGAAGAAACAGAGGAAACTCGGCAGTCTAGTACTCAAACAGACACTCCGTTATTATTAATACATCCATTCTCAACTTACTCACTGGGTTCAAGCTAGACAAGTTTACGGGAGCGAGCGAGTGGGCTTTTAAAAATAATAAAAAGTTAAATTTAGACTATTTTAATTAACGTTTAATAAACGTTTAATTAACGACCGAACAGAATTGGATGCTCTTGTACATTAATTACTAAAACTAACTTAAACTAATGAAACGACAACGGTAACGGAATCCTGTTACGCAATGGGAAATATTCTTTAATACATAAAGAATATTTCCCATAGTGTAACAGGATTCCGTTACCATTCTAGGAATGTACGGTTCTCACGCCCAGTTTATAAAACATTTATACAAAATACCAACTTACCAATATTATTACCAGTTTTTAATCGTAGAAAGTTGATTGTTTATTTTTTAAAAACAGTACCAAATGATTTTCAATTTTCACTCTCATTTACAGATAAAGTAACACTGTAACGTGACATCTGATAACTTTGATATTTCAGGCTTTTCAATTAGGGATTGTCATTCATTTGTTTGATATTAATAAAAACTGTAGTTAAGAACAGTGGAAGTTAAATAGGGTTAATATTAGGTGAAGGATTGATGCTTTAAGTCTGGATTTTTTTAATTTTGTGTTATCGTCTTAGCAAAAGCTATGAAAAGTACATTTACTAAGACTTAACATCCTCTCATAGTGGCAAGTAATAAAATAACCTCACTCGTTTAAGTTTTCATACCATGAAGGCTTATCCTGTACCGATCACATAAAAAGTCAAGTCAAGAACACTGAAGCTCTCCGCTGAGATACAGTTTACGTACCATAAAGTATTTGAATTTAAATTTATGAAGCCTTTCTGAATATCAGACAATTACAGTATTAAAAAAACCGCCTGCAAAGATCCTTTCATGTGAAAGTTGTTATATTTTATGCGAGAGATTAAAATGTTTGTGTAATAAATATATCGTCACTCGTGCGGTTATTGTAATGTGTATGTCTTAATTAGTTTTATATTTTGACTAGCCTTTACCTGTGGTTTCGCTCGCGGAGTCAAATGGAAATTAAAACTAGTGTAACTTAAGAAGCTAAATGTTACGGTGTGTCTAAACACTAGGTTCCCAAGTTCTATATCGTAACATAATAATTATTATAAATTAAATTTATACTTTACTACTCTCTCAGCTTCTCTCTGTATCTCACACATGGCAGAGTACATAGAGGGAACTTGAGAACATAGTGTTAAGGCACTCCGTTCTGTTTCCCACTTTCCTTCCCACTCAGTGCCTCGCTTTGCCTTGTTACGTTACCCAGAGTGAAAATGAAAATATAAAATATTTAATTTGAAAATATTAAATGATTAATTTCCTTGAGTTGGATTGAACCCACAACCTGCCGCGTGTACAGTTACACGCTTGTGTAACAAATTTAAAAAATAAATATACCAACCGCAGAGCGATTGTAAACGCGACAGGTTGTAAGTTCAATCTTCACTAGGGAATGAAGTAAAACCTATTGTTAATAAATTTGCCCTCTGATTATCGTACTTTATGGAAACTACTACTTTATGGCTGCATACTTTCGAATTTTCGAAGAAATTTTCGCGATGCATTCATGCGAACAAATACAAAGCAAAGATTATATATTTTGTACATAATTATGTCACACATAAGCCCATAATTATTATTTACACGATTTTATTGTCCAGATGTTTTTTCTGCCCTAATGAAATTTTTGTGAAAGCCACTTGACGGTAGCAAAGAATTTTAATTAAATCCAGCGCTCTGTGTGGCTCTAATTAGGAAAGCTCTTATTATATTTAAGTTATATTCAAACTAGAGTCATTATGAGGCAGCGTCGCAACGTATAATTTCATTCATAGGGAATGGGTTCGATTCCCACTAGTTATGAGCTTTATTCATATCCTAGCTCTGGGTAGTAGTTAAAGCTTTTCCGTAATATCTCAATACATTTACAATTTTCGGTTGATGGAGTTATTTCTTTCTGTGCTCTAAGAAACCGCACATCTGGATACTTGATATTAAGTTCAACTTCCACACGATTTTTAGAAAAATGCGTAACAAATGATAATGACAGACAGGCAGATGTTCAACAATGTGATCCTATAAAAGCAATGCTTCTTTCTTTTGATTCATGATACCCTACTAAATACGCCAATTGTAAGTTTGTCTTTTGTATTGACTCCAATAACATAAACATGGATATCGCTATAACTAAACTGAATTATAAAAAATAAAAAAGCTAAAGGTATTAAATGATTCAAAATAAATAATTTAAATAAATTAGCTTCACACTTTAGCCTCGTTAATAAAGTGAAGACTCAATATTTTATTACTCTCGATTAGGAATCGAACTTACAACCATCACGACTGCCTTCAAGTAATTTGTGCTGACAATAATATAATTTTGTAAATCTATGAAATATTGAACTTCAACCTGTTTTTGTAAAATTGTACCACAGTTTCTTTATGTGTCACGCTGTATTCTGCTTGACAGGATAGGCCTAGTTAAATTCAAATTCATAACGACGTTCGTATCTGAGTTTGAACGGCCTCGACGGGCATCGACCGTCTCTCCGATAAATTGATTATGGGAAAAATTGAATTAAAAATTTAATACTAATTTTAGCTGGCATTCCGTCTAAACGGCAACCCGTCTATTTGGTAACGTGACGGCTTTGTGTTCAATCTTAACTCAATTTGCTGTAGTAAAAATATTTCACTCACTATGCTTAACTCAGAACACAGCGCGAAACTGAAAAAAAGTATAAAAATATACTAAATTTAAAAACGTATAAAAATTTGGACGAGGCAGGATTTGAACCTGCGCCTCTTTAAAACCGTTCAAGCGCTCTGCTAAGCCATCCGTCCTCACCAAGCTCCGTCGAAATTTTTATACGCTTGTTACAACTTATTTATGTTGCTACCATCTCTGTAGGGAGATTTTTACAAATTTCCGCTACCCAAAGATAAATAGAATTATCGTTCGGCAAGAGAGAATGCTGTTTATTAAATATTTTTACTATTTTTAAAGTGTTATTCTACACTTAGGAAAGAAAAATACTAAATTTAAAAACGTATAAAAATTTGGACGAAGCAGGATTTGAACCTGCGCTTCTTGAAAACCGTTGAAGCGCTCTGACCACTAAGCCATCCGTCCTCACCAAGCTCCGTCGAAATTTTGATACGCTTGTTACAACTTATTTATGTTGCTAGCATCTCTGTAGGGAGATTTTTTACAAATTTCCGCTACCCAAAGATAAATAGAATTATCGTTTGGCAAGAGAGAATGCTGTTTATTAAATATTTTTACTATTTTTAAAGTGTTATTCCACACTTAGGAAAGAAAAATAGCAACATAAATAAGTTGTAACAAGCGTATAAAAATTTCGACGGAGCTTGGTGAGGACGGATTAATTTTAAGTTAACAATTGGGTAGTTTACTCAAATCTTTTTACCATAAAATTGTCACTTCACGCCGACAATAACACATTAAATAAAGTTAAGGCTCTTGCGAGAATTAATCTAAATATAAAAAGAGACTTTCAAATGGATTAGAATACTTAATTGCTCCGAGTCTCTACAGTACTCACGAAGTATCACCCACTCCTTACTCCCCCTACAACTATATACCCCTCTTTTACGCCTCACCTCACTTCCCCCTACACATGGAACCCCCTGGATCTCTAATCGATGGGACAATTACTGCAAACAGCCTCATGCCACAGTTTCTCACCTAAATGCTTTAATTAGTCCCCTGATCGCCATTGAGAACGAGTTCTGTTTATTTCTTTGTGTTCTCTTCTTTTTTATTGATAATTTGTGACATTTTTTTAGTTTTGCTTAATTGAAACGTATTTTGTTTTTATTTTTGTATTCATAAAAAGTACAGCCATTGCTAAATCTTTTTTCATCTAAAAAACGCTTACGCTTTTATATGTAAGGCAGGGTAGACAGAACGAAATTAATATCTGGACACCCCACGTAGAGTTTACATTTAGAGACATTTACTATGTACAATATTATATTACCACGTAAGAAGTTGAACCGACAAACATTGCCGTAGCGTCAATTAAATACGCTGGTGTTAAAATACTTCAACTAAATTTAAAGAAAATAAGATAGAGTATGTTCTCAATCAAAGCCTGTCGTGGCGTTGTGGGTTTCATCCTCACGTGACGAAGTGAAATATTAATATTTTCAAATCAATATTAATATTTTCAAATCAATATTTTTGCCACTATACAAGCAATACCTCGAATTCAGCGGAAAAACTGGCTTCCCAGGTTACATCTACCTAACAAAGCAGCATGAAGCTATAACAATGTATAGACATAAAACGTCTATAAAATCCAAGTATAGGCTTCAGGCCCATATGTATTGTAACCCTTTATTTGAGTTTTTGATAATTACTCTACATCAAATTACGTTATTAAAGTTAAAAATAAACTAAAAAACATGATTTTACATTAGAGCTACAATAGTGACTTACTTACTTACTTCATCATCAGGTCAGCTCAACTATACATTATTATTGCTTGTTACCTAAACGAATTATAACTGACGTCTTAAAGCCACACGCTGCATCCCTCATATAGTAGGGTAGGCAGAGAAAATTTGGGAATCTAGTGTTAAAGAAATGTGAACGGCGTGTTCCTATTAAAAAACTCCGTTTTCCACTTTCCGCAAATTTGACATTGCGTGTTGAGTAGCAAAATTCAAAACAGTGTTTACCTTTTTACCTGAGCGACGAAAATTAAAATATTAAATATTTAAACTCCCTAAATGGGAATGGAACCCACAACCCATCGCCTTTACAGTCACAACCACTTGTGCCACTGCGCCACGACATGTTTAATGTTAGTTACAAATCAATTTGTTAAAGGCGTGTTCAATATTAAAAGCAGATAAAGTGATTTACTTTGTCACTGGCTTCAACATACAAACACCAAAATATAAATCTTATATTTAACAACAAGAAGCCACCACCAAGTGCATTGTAGATTGAAAAACACATTAATTAATTAGCTAAAGTCATTTATTTCGCTACAAACTGTAGCGTCATTAAATGAAAAAGAATGAGAATTGCTTTCTATGTAATGATATTGCCTATCTACTGGCTACTTTATGTCGTTTACTGAAAGCTGGGATATTATAGGTTTGGTCTATCGTGGCGCAGGGGCACAAGCTTGTGATTGTAAACGTGATAGGTTGTGGGTTCAGTCTTCATTTAAAGAAATAAAATATTTAATATTTTATTTTCGACGTTCTGGTAACAAGGCAAAGCGTGACGATCCACTCCTTAACACAAAGTACCTCATTCGAAATAAAATGGAAGTGTCTTAATGAGAACTAATTGTTTTAACACTAGCTTCCCATGTTCAGAAATAATAGTATAGATAATAGAAAAAAAAATGAAGAATATAGGTTCAAAACAAACTAGAAAATATATAATGTAAGCGGCGTTGCATTCCGTCATTCAATATGCAATGCCTCAAATTCAGCGGAAAATTGAGAACAGAGTGTCTTAGCAGTATTTCTTTATATATCTCTATGCAAGAAAAGAAGTCAATTGATATTTTTAAATTGATTATCTTATAAAATATTCTATGCATTTTATTTCCACATTAACGCGGTGCTACGTAGATCAAGCAGTAAGTCTTCGTCCGTTCTTAGTTTCTTACATTTTTTATACTTCAGATATTTTCAAAAATTTGTACAATAAAATCTTGGAATTAGAATAGACGCCAGTATTTGCGCAACGGTACATGCGTGTGACTGTAAATGTGTAGCAATTACAGTCACACGTATGTTACGATTGTAGGTTCAATTACCACTCAAGGGAATTATATTTTCATTTCCCTCGTTCTGGTATCAAGTCAAAGCGGCATTGAGTTCCACCACTAAACACGTATTGCGTAAGTTCCGCAGATGCATCTTATCCAGAACAATGTATCTTAACTTTAGGTTCCTAGGTTCCCATCATAATTAAATTCCTTACTAAATATAACTTTTCCATTAGTATTTTTAAATTCAAATAAAAATTGTAGAAAAACCATAAGTGATCGTTATCGAAGTGTTATCAGACCGCGCATTTCCGGTTAATAGCAATTTCCTCGAGATTCTGCTTGAATATTTCAGAACGGAGGATTCCAGTTCTTATCGATAATTGTGTTGAAACAGGACTTCGGTATGGGCTTGCTAAAGCTGTAATATTTATTTTTCTTAGCTTCACAATGCATCTCGTACATGGCAACCAAATTATAGAAAACGTTTACATAAATGGTAGTCTATGTGTTATTCTGACGTATAAACTATTATATATAACTGTGGAGTTTGTCAACATCCATTTAATACTTTTTGCCTTGAAAGTGGAACAAACATACATCTTTCCAAACATTTACATTAACAATAATACTAGACAAAGAAATGCGGTTTCGCCTGCTGAAACTTGTTTTTGTGTTGTAACCATATTATATAAAATATAAAGATTACATAATACAAACTTGGGTATGAGTTATTGTGACGTATGAGCTATATTACAGTAAAGTTTCATTAAAATCAGCTCAGATGTTCTTACCATGCAATTGGAACAAATCTCTATCCTCGCAAACTTTCACTTCCTTGATATTATATTCATTATTTATTTCTTCTTATTTATTTAGCTTCACGCGGTACGCGGCATATAGTAGGGTAGACAGCGGGAATCTAGTGTTCAGACACTCCGTTACCATTGACACACTTCTGTTAGCCACTTTCCGCCGAATTCTTGAAGCATTGCGTCTTGAATGAATATTATATTAATATTATTAAATTATAACAGGAAGTATCGCTGGGTAAGGAACACAAAAATTACGATGTCAGTGCCATAATTAGATTCTAAGGGTCCGGGCGTGAGCTTTCAAATATACTTAGTAGCTTATAGGAGAGAACATTACAAATGTTATTATATCCCATTAGAGCTTTGAAGACGGCGTTTAATTTATTTAGATACTTTTAAAAAGGTATCCTTATTGAAGATATTTTCTGCATTAAGGAAATGTAATATTTTTTCAGACAGTGGAACTTGGGAACTTAGTGTTAAGACACTCAGTTCCGCTTTCCACTTTCCGTTGAACTTCAGGCATTGAGCTGTTGCATCATGTGAGCATGTTGAGTGACGCATCTTAACGCCACGTTTTGCTTTTTTATTAAGAGCAAAATAAATGAAAACATTAAATATTTAATTTCCTCGAGTAGGGATCGAACCAACAACCTATTGCGGTTACAGTTATACGCTTGTGCCCCTGAGCTACACCAGCTTGCTATATATTCCATATATAGCAAGGCAGAAGGCACTTGTGAATCTAGTGTTGCTTGCGAAACGCAACAGAGCGTCCATTCTGTTTCCAACTTTCCAGTGAATTAGAGGCATTGTGTATTAAGTCTAGATTGACTGAGGCTGATCCTATTCTAAGCCAGAACCACAAAGACGGAGAAGCGTGCCGGACTCTTACCGGCTAAAATCACCCCGGTGTCTCCTCGCACGTGAGCGCGGGGCCGCGGGAGTCCAAATTCATCCGCAGCCTCTCACTAGTGCTGACCGGGTCTATCCGGGCCTTGTCTCCTGTGTGTTAACCCATGCATCGTCCCAGAGGCGCGCGCCGACAGCCAGGTGGGCTTGCGATACGGGTCTATCGAATAGGGGGCGAGGACTTCCCCAAGTCCCTCCCCCTGGACCCATTCATGGGGGCCGGAAAAGGACGTTGTCCGCCCTTTTCCTGCGTCCTGTGCGCCTTCTGCGGCCGGAGAAGGGAGCAAAGATGTCCCTCTCCATTTCCGACATCACGTCCTCACAGAAGGACGCCACCGCGTCCCAAGACTCTGCGCTACCAACCATCCTACGCACTACGGCAGACAGCGATAGATTGCCCCCTACTATATTTGTGAGGACACGGCGCTGCTCCTCCCAAGCTACACACTCGGCGAGCGTGTGTCGCGGTCACACGGTTGACCTAACCTAACCTAATCTAACTTAATCTACCCTGCTAAGTGCGGGGTTTATGAAGATAAAAAAACAAGCTATTTTCTATAACAATTTAATAAATTATTCATTTTACTCTGAACATTTCTATACATATTACAATATGTCTAGATAATTGTTCATTGTACTATAATATTTTCAACGAGCAGCGATATCGCAGCCAAGTGTAACGAAATTAGCGGCGATCTTGCTTTTTTATTTATTATCCTTCACAAATTATCGAGGCTTCCGAAAAAAATATTACGAGCTTATTGATAATTAATTACATTCTGCATTTACTCGATATACATTTTTTGTGGATTAAGACTTTAAGCATAGTTAAAAGTTATACATTTTATATAAAAAAGGCATGAAATTTAGTTTTAGTATACGATTTAAACGTTACTATTGAAACCAAAATAGATCTTGAGGAGCAATCTTTTAAGCCCAACATAATCTCATAAGCAAGTTAGTAGGACACATACGACAAACATAAATCCCTGCGTCTTGTGAACTAGCGACTGCACGGCTCGCGGCGCTTTAAGTTGACAATTATTTAATAATGTACTGGATTACTTTTATTGAATCAGGCCTGTCTTGGCGCAAGGACACAAGCGTGCAAGTGTAAGCGCGATAAGTTGTGGGTTTCAACTCGAGCAAATTTAGTTTTAATATATTTGTTTCCTTGCTCTAGTAAAAAGGTTCCGCCAATCAAGTTACATATATTTGATTACCATATGATTTCGGTGACGAACTGGGATAAAAGAAAAATATAAAATTAAAAAAATGGCATTTTTTTAAATGAACCTATGGAAATAAAAGGAATAATTAATATTATGGGAAGCTTTCCAATTTACAATAAGAAAAATGCATTTAAATCGATTCACTACTTTTTGAGATTACTATGCTTAAACACATACACACATTTAAAACATTTTAAAAACTTTTTTTTTACACTAATAATTGCCTCTATCAATAGATTTCCTCGTCTATCCTCCATGTACAGACAGCGATCAGGTACAATTTTGTTATATGTATATATTGACATCGTTCTTGGCTAAGAACACTTCTGTACATTTTCGCTTTGGTTATGAAGAGAGTCTACCCACAAGTTCTAAAACTTTCGAAACAATAAACGTTATAATTACAACAAGACATAAAAGTACAATCAAAATTACGTTGCGTAAGTAATTGCAAGATATGTGCTTTAATTTTAACATATGCATACAAAACTGTATTCGGAAAAAAATCGAAAGTGCGAGTCGGACTCATCCACCAAGGACTCTGTCGCTACCACGGGGCTT
>DWMZ01002129.1:0-14649 GCA_018249855.1 Eueides tales michaeli | reverse complement strand
TTTTAACATGATATACTTACCTATAAAATCCTTTTTTTATTTTTTCATTTGGTTTCACAATTGTATTTTGTTGATCCACGGAAAGTACAAAATGCAGCAAAAACAATTGACATAGAAGCTTTTTTTTATGGGAATTGAACCCGTTTACTGTCAAATAAAAAAGAAAAAGGAAACAATATTTGCACACAATCACAAAAAATTATTTATATTAAAACCCTTACAAAAGTTAATACGCGTACAGATCCAATACGCATTTTAATAATTCAAAGTACCAATAAATGGAATCGTTTTCCTCAAGCGTGGAACAATGACATATTGTTTGGGGAGAATCGACTGAACTAAGCCTGTTTGAACATTGTGAAAGGATTAAAGTAGGAAAAAAATAGAGATAAACTCAATGTTTGTTGGTAGGGACGTTTTTGGTCTGTAACGAAGTACATATGTTCTTTTTAAATTCACACTGTATTTTGTATATAGCAAGGTAGGCAGAGGGAGCCTAGTGTTAAGTATGTTATAGTATGTGAGTTACGGATCTTAACGCCGCGTTTTGTCACCTTGTGCCCTCGCTTTGAATAAAAATTATATATTAGAATCGCTTGAGAACCAAACCCACAATTGTTGCATATACAAACACTGTTCCTTTATATACATTTCACATATATCTTCTTAATTTTTGTTTTGCTAAGTCTTCCTAATATGATATAAGTGAATGTGAATATATCTTTAGTCCAGTAAGTGGAAACGACCTGACTCCGAGAAATGATTATTATTTTCGCGCTTGGGATAGAATAGTTTCTTAGCTTACACTGGGTTTCATTTGCTACTGATTTCTACACGTTCTCTATGATTTTAAAGCAACAGTGAGAAAAAAAGGTCTAAGGCTGTGACTTGAGTGAATCGGTGATAAATTGCTGGACATTCACAAAATTAAGTATGTACTTAACTTCATATTTTGAATTAAATATTTGAATTTTGAAATTAAACTTGTATTCAAAAAAAAAACTAATTTCTCTACCTTCTGCCCGTACTTAGTAATATTATATTGGATAGTTAATCAAAACTTGATTTCTCCGTTCTATGTAATTAAGTATGTCAACTTATACATTTTAATATTATTTATGAGAGTACAAAAAGATGCAAAATCAACCATTGCTTTATTTAATTTTATACTTTTTAGCTTCACGGTGTTCGTAGCACTGACACTGGAAACATAGGGACTTAGTGTGAAGCCGCTCAGTACCCAGTAAAACGCTCCCGTTCACTATTTTTGCCAAATTTAAGATCCTGTGTAACTTATTAATCCAGTAAACTCTCACGGAACTCAACGCCGCGCTTTGCCTCGTTACCAAAACGAAGATATAGATATCAATTTAAAAATTGCTCCTGCGAAGGAACTACCTACAGAGATGCTAACAACTTAAATAAGTTGTAACAAGTGTATAAGAATTTCGACGTAACTTGATGAGAACCAATGGCTTAGTTGGTCATAGACCAAATTCGTTCAATTGGACGGTTTCCAAGAGGCGCAAATTCAAATCCTGCTTCGTTCAAATTTTTATACGTTTTTAAATTTAGTATGTTACCAGTTATTATACATAAACGATATTAATTTGTGAGGAAAAATACAATTACTTGGTTATAATATTGTGTATGAGATAAGCAATATATTTATATTAAAATATCATCGTTTCAAGTTGCTCTAAAGTTTCGCTCTTAAAGCCGGCAAAGTGCTTGCAGTAGCTTGCAGCATTTAATATTAAGTAAGTTAGCTTATTTATGATGTTTTGTTAATTTTACATATTTATTATGTTATTGCAGGTAGACAGGGAGAACCAAGATTTATTCTCCTGTTCAATTCCCTCTCTCTCTCTCTTTCTCATTCTGTCTCTTTCTCTCTCTTTGGTAGATGAAGCGCATTGTTAAGTTTCATAATTTTACGACAAACAAAGTCTTTTATATTTATAGGAATAACATGCTTTTTAGGGTTCCATAATACCCTAAGATTAAGAATTTGCCGTCCGTTCATCCATCTGTCAGTTACATAGTTGAAACAAAGTAATTCCATACGCCGTACTCCTTGGTACACAAATTATATAAAACTTAATAAAATACTTGTTTAAGGAGGTTCCCATACAGTACGGAACCCTTAGTGCGGGAACCCGGTTCACGCTTGACGATTTTTAAAGCATCAAAGTCAACGAATTATTAATTAATGAAACAATACAGCTGTATCCAATTAGCGTAGTTTCATCGTGGCACAACTTTGAGTGCACGTACAGCAATCACTTACATAGTTGCTCAAAACAACGAGTTTTCATACGAGCCTTGTTTAAAACTAACAGTACATCTTAGGTTTGTAAAGTGGTGTATTAAACGTCTTATATATTATGTGAATTAACATAAAAAAAAAATACTAAATTGTAGTCCTACGATTATTAAATTATTATTGGAAAAAATTTATAGGTTTTGATTACGCGACGAATAATGTTTGACACACTTAAGTTTGCTCTCCATTCCACTTTTTTTGTATGAAATGAACTGCACGTATAAATTTGTATTAATTTACTAGATTTAAAAACGTATAAAAATTTGAACGAAGCAGGATTTGAACCCGCGCCTCTTGGAAACCGTCCAAGCGCTCTGACCACTAAGCCATTCAGTCAGAGCGCTTGTACGGTTTCCAAGAGGCGCGGGTTCAAATCTTGCTTCGTTCAAATTTTTATACGTTTTTAAATTTAGTATTTTTCTTTCCTAAGTGTGGAATAACATTTTGAATATAGTAAAAATATTGTATTAATTTAGTATCGCCACGCCATCTTGATTTTGATAGACGGACAACAAAGTGAGGCTATAAGTATAGGTTACGATCTTTTGAGGTGCGGAACTCTAAAAAGAAAAGATACCGAATATCCAAGTTTTATTATTATTTGAACATAATATTGATGCAAATTCTCGTAATATCATCAAATTCAAATATTTTTATTCAAAAAAAGGTGTTAGAAGCGTTTTTTTCGTCAACGTCAAACAATTTACCACCAGTTCACTAAAGTTACTGCCTCAGACCTGAAAAGAACTGGCGAAAGAAACTCAGCGGGTCATGTCTCTTTTTTAAAATCACATCTTTATATCATATAATTAATTATAAGTGATAAAAATTTGAACGTAGTATAACCGATTATATAAAATATGAAGACTATTGTGGCGCAGGAGCACGAGCGTGGTATTGTAAATGCGATGTGTTGTAAGTTCGATTCCCACTTGAGGAAATTGAAATGTTAAAAATATCTTCATTTATCTTCAATTTTTTTATACCACTCTGGTAAAACGGTTTCGGCCGAAATTGGGGAACAGAATTACCTTAATAGAGAGTGACTTAACACCAGGTTCCCAGGTTCCCTTAAACTACCCTTGTTATATTAAGATATAATCTTAACTAAAGATGTTAAACGTTCAAAACAATTACTTTAATTATGGCAGTTTATAATATGCAAAATTTTGTTATATAACAATTAATTCGTATTCAATTAGCGAAGTTCGGTAATCGTTTTCCCGTTGCAGTTAACTCGAGATGCATGCCGCTGGGTGAATTTGTGTTTTCAAGTGTACTTGTTAGTTAATGTATAGCGTATCACGTTAAAATTCAAATTTGTGTTAGATACCAAATTAATTTATGTTTTGTTATTACTTTTTTAGTGTCAGGACACTCCGTTTTTTCAATTTTTGATGAATTTAAGGCAATGTGTTGTTGAGTGGTGGAACTAAACGCCGTGTTGTGCCTCGTTACCGCAGTGAGCCTGAACGCTTATGCCCTTGCGTCATAACAAGCCTCAATCTCATCCCGAAAGCATCCCGAATATAGCAGGGTACTCAGAGGGAACTTGGTAACCTAGTATATAATTCGTTCCGGCCCCCAATTTCTAAAACCTCCATTAAACTTAAATGTTTATATTTAATGCAATGTAATGTTTGATTATGTGCGGCGTTGGATTACGCGACACGACTAGGCACACACGTCATACTGACCTGGAAAAATCACTATATCTTTGTACCTAGCTGTATCGACCTTCTACGGGGTTATTAATTGACTAACTCACCATTAAGAAAGATAACTATAGATATATACTTTTGTATTTTTTTTTACATTTTGAAATTATATGAAAATGATAAAACATGGATTCAGCAAGTTTACACTCTTAAGCCGACGATATTTTTAAAATTGATTTATTATGATCAAGTTCATGTAGCAAAGTGCCCGCGAAATTAAACAGTTTGTTCTAACTTCGGGGAGCGAATCGGCGCCATTCCTTTGAGGTGTCAGCAAGTTTAAAGTCCATTATATAGTACAAAGTGGTTGTATTTTTTTGAACAGGTTTATTTGTATTTAGTATGGAAATTGTATATTGGTAGTTTAAATTTTTCTTAGGTTTTTCTTCGAACCCCACTTTAAGTAGTGTTTTTTTTAATATTTTTAATCGAATTTTTTACTATTCTAATTTCTTCGCTCTGGTAATAAGGCTATATAAAGCGCGGTGTTGATGTTTCGCCACTCGATACGCAATGCGTAATGCTTAATTGGTGGAGAGTATGGAATGGAAGTTCTCTCTATTTATCCTGCCACCTGTTACAGCGTGAAGCTGAAAGAACACCAAGTTTTTAACTTGTAATAAGTTAACCGTAAATGTAAAGCCTTTTTTTAACACTTGTGTACAAGTATATATTCAGAGGAATGAATGTGGTCAGTCATGGTGCATGGGGTACAGCGGCTAACTGTAAACGCGACAGTTTTGGGTTTGATGTCTATTTGGGGCGAATGGGGAAGGTAGAGAGGTGTGTCTTGCCAAGTGATTTTCGTTGCTCATTGGGGTGAGAAGCTTAAAAAATGTATGTATGATTTCTCATCGTTGAGTTTCGCCAGAAGCTTGTCAGGTTGTAACTCCGCTCCGGTAACGAAAGAAAGCGCGGCGTCAAGTGCCGCTACTTAACAAAATGTCTTCAGAATTTGACGGAATATGGTGAACGAAGGTGTTTTAATGCGAACAGAGTGTCTTATCACTAGGTTTCCTGTTAGATAGGTATCCCTACTCGGCTATGTGTATTTTACAGCGTAATGTAAAAAGAAAGTTTCGCCACAAAATGTAAAAACATATATATTTTTTTAATTTAGCTTCACGCTGTATCCCGCGCGTGGCAGGGTAAGCAGAGTGAACCCGGGAACCTAGTGTTAAGACACTCCGTTCCACTTCCGTTCCCTACTTTCATTTGAGGCATTGCGTGTTGAGTGGTAGAACTCAACGCCGCGCCTTGCTTTATTAAAACAGCGAAGAAATGAAACATTAAATATTTAAATTGAAAATATTAAATGTTTCATCTCCACGACTGGGGATCGAACCCAGAACCTATCGGTTACAGTCACACGTTTGTGCCGCTGCGCCACGACAGGCCTCTATATTATACATAAATATGTAAATAAAATATATAAATTAAATATAACTATATATATATATATATATATATATATATATATATATATATATATATATATATATATATATATATATATATATAAAAAATATATATAAAATATATATATATATATATATATATATATATATATATATATATATATATATATATATATATATATATATATATATATATATACAAATTATATTGTTACAGACAAAGCACCATCGGAGGCAACATTTCGCGGTGCTGAGTTCCTCTCATACGATCTGACGCAGACAGGCGGTGAACCTATAGTCAGCACTCAGGACGCCATCTCCTTGTACTTCAAGACGCGACAGCCCAACGGACTTCTATTTTATACTGGTCATTGTATACATTTACTTCTATTTTGTATTGGTTATTGTATATATTTACTAGAAAAGGTCCCCTTGCGGTTTCGTTCGCCGCCGCAAATATGAAATTGTTTGATATATATTTAATATGAAAATATTAATTATTTTTTTGTTTTCGACAAGACTTAGAATGTTTTTATAATGTCTAAGAAATTGAAGTGGCCTTAAAATTCATTATAATATTGTCGATTCGATCTCCATTCGACGATGTAAATTATTTAATATGTTTAAATAAATATTAAATATTTCTATTTTTTCGCTCTGATAACAAGATAAAGTGCGGCGTTGAATTCCGCTCACTCAACACACAAAGCCCCATATTCAGCGGAGATGGGGATCAAAACAAAGTGTTTTCTCACTAGGTTTACAGGTTCCATCTGCCTAAACTTGCTTTTTAGTACCAACATACTAATATTTTCTCCATTCAGGTCACGAAGCGGACTACCTCAACTTAGCTGTACGGGATGGGGGTCTCTCCCTAACTATGGGGCTCGGTAACGGAAAACAGGAAATGCATATAAAACCTTCGAAAACCCGTTTCGATGATCACCAGTGGCATAAACTTACTGTTAGACGGAGAATACAAGAGGTATATATGTTGTTTTAAAAATTTTTCTGTATAAAATATTTCGAATTTTCGTTGTTTGCAATACTTGGCTCGGGTAACGAGGTAAAGAGCGGCGTTGAGTTCTGCAACTAAGACCGTGTAATGCCTTAAGTTAGCGGAAATGGAGAACGGAGTGTCTTAACACTAGATTCCAATTTCCATTTGCTTTGCGTACTATATGCGGGTTACAGCGTGAAGATAAATAAAAATTAATAATATACAGTTATATTTTTTGTTTTACGTTATAACTTTACTACGAACGGTTGATAAAAAGTGAATGTCGATGGTTTTCTTTACTAATTACTATTAATATTATAAAATTGAAGAGTTTGTTTGTTTATTTAGTTGAACTCACTAATCTCAGGAACTACTAATTGTGTGAGAAGAAATATACTTGCATTAAATAGCCTATTTATAAAGAAGGCTATAGGCGTATATTACATCACTATAAGACCTAATAAAAAAAAAAAAAAGTTGTGAACTGTAACTGCGTCAACCGATAACTGCAACCATGTTTTACGATTTTTTTTACCTTCAAAAAGTAAGGTACATATAAACAATGAATGTTAGTATAAATGGGTTGTCCCGTACAAAAAAAAACAGTACTTGCTGAGTAATCTCAGCGCGTACACACTCTTGATATATATATTACTGTATTGTATTATGGTCTGTCGTGTCGCAGGGGTACAAGCATGTGATTTTAAAGCGATAGGTTGTGGCTTCGATTTCCACTCCGGGAAATGAAATATACGGTTAAAGATATATTTATTTCCATTACAGACTTAATTTAAATATTTAATGTTTTCATTTCTTCGCACTGGTAACAGGGTAAAACGCGGCGTTTAATCTGCTACTCGCAATGCCTCAAATTTGGTGGAAAGTGGGGAACTGGATGGAGTGTCTTAACGCTAGGTTCCCAAAATCCCCCTGTCTACCCTGTCATGTGCGGGATACAGCGTGAAGCTGACTGTAGACTATACATATATATTACAATACAATATATACATATATATACATATGTACATATTTCTACTACATTAATATAGAATCGAAGAGAAAACATATGTATTACCTTATTACTCAATTATGCTACAAGTGTTTGGATAATTAATGGATAGAAAATAGTAGAATTTTCTATTTCTATTGTCAATATAATAATATAGAACTGAAAAGCGATTGAATTTAGTATAGCGGTTGACGGTATCGTGGGATTTTCGCACACTATGTCCCGCACATGGCAGTGCAGGGGAGGGAACTTGGGAACCAAGTGTTAAGACACTCTGTTCCACTTCCGTTCCCCACTTCGCTTGAGTCATGCGTGTTGTGTGGCGGAACTCAACGCCGCGTTTTGCGTTTTTACCAGAGCGAAGAAATGAAACTCTTAGATATTTAATTTCCTCGAGTGGGGATCGAACCCACAACCTGTTAGATACTGTCAAACGCTTGTACCACTGGGCCACAACAGGCCTTTTGTTTGAGAAGTGATTATTGAGACTGAATTTGTTATTAAATTAATCATACTCGTGGCGCCACCTAGCATAAAGCTCTGAAATGTTTCTCTCTGGCTTCCTTTTCTTTCTGTTTTTACAAAAATGTTTCTTGTCGTTCAACGTCGCTAAGTAATTATACAATGAAAAGTTGCTGCGATGCGGCGTTGAGTTCCGTCTCCTAACACGCAATGCTTCAAATTCGGCGGAAAGTGGAGAAGAACGGAACAGAGTGTCTTAACTCTAGGTTCTCAAGTTCCCTTTGTCCCTGTCAAGTGCGGAATATTACGAGCTTATCTTTTAACCAACTTTTCCAACAAATTAAACAACGTTTTTTTAAAATTATAATACGTATTAAATAATTAGGATCTATAATCTATACTTATTTACAATAGCTAGTAAATAATGTGATAGTTACCACACAAATCAGATGAATCGCCGGTTTGGTCTGTTGTGAGACCGTTTAAACCGTTGAGGTCCAATGGCTCAAAATCTCACTGTAAACGCGGTGGTTATATGTTCAGTTCCCTTTCGGAGCAACGATTTATATAAACTTTCTCACACTAACACTTAACACGCTATGTCTAGAAAACTTTCAAACGGGAAAAGAGTATTTAAAAACTATTTTAGATACCTTATCCTGCTATTTACGGGGTACAGCGTGAAACAAAAAAAAAACACATAAAATTACATCAAAACACAAGCTTTGTAATTTCACTAGTTAGAGTTTACTTTGAAGTTAGTTTTAAAGTAAAGTATCCAACTTAAGCGAGACAGTTTTCAATTAAAATCACCATATTCATTATATTTAAAACAGCCAGAACAACTACGCAAGCTTACAAGTTGGGAACGTTGAAGAAGTTGTATGCAATCATTTATTTAGGGAAACTCCCCTTTTGGATGTTTCCGTTTCAATCGATACCGTAAACTATAGCTGTATGTAGTTGTATAGTTTCTTTTGCGTGGACTGTTACTTGTTACTTGTCGTAGCTCGTTTTTTTCCTATTTTTGTTGGAATTTAGGGAAATTCTTTCTTACTGTGTGTAGAGGACAAGCTTTGATGATTTTTAGCGTTCTACGCCGCGTAGCTCCGGTTGTGCGTCGCTCGCAGTCACTCAAAAATTATAAAAAAGACACACGCATGTTAAATGGTCTTTACATACGCTCAGACGTACAATAATGATCCTATAAACGTTCCGTTCTTTCTTTTTTACATACGGAACCCTAAAAATATCAATAAAGCTAAGATATAGAAATTAAGAAATAGATTAATCTAGAAATATAATCTTGCATATTATTTTAAATCTCTCAAAACTCTTATAATTAATGTATTGCAATACAAACAGTGTTGATCCGGTTTTACTAAAAATGTTGAATTTTTAACTGCATTTGTAGCGGAAATTTGAATGTGTATAGAAGCTTATTTTTAATTTATTTGTTCACAGATTACGCCGTTTACGAGCTTTTGTAGGGTAAGTGTTGAAACATACATGTTTGTTTTAAAATCTCTTGTTTTGGTAGACTACGATAGTGCTAAGGATTAAAAAGGACCGGCTAAAAACATCTACCTAATGTCTAAGGAGGAGGTGGCATACAACTACAATTACTTTCTGAATATCACAATAAATATGTTACGTATTTCATTTTTAAAATGTATTAT
This sequence comes from Eueides tales michaeli, assembly GCA_018249855.1. Classification (NCBI taxonomy): domain Eukaryota; kingdom Metazoa; phylum Arthropoda; class Insecta; order Lepidoptera; family Nymphalidae; genus Eueides; species Eueides tales. Next base: position 5,037 of record DWMZ01002129.1, on the reverse strand, counting down.
TGATTTATGAGGCGATATATGTATATAATATATATTGAATAGTTTGTACGGAACAAGTGGTTGTAATATTTTCTTGTTTTATACTCTTTAGAGCGTGTATGGATTTAATTGGTGATTTTTAAATTACTTGGTGACTAAAATTTCACAATAATATTGTAAAAATATAGTAATTTAAAATATTTTTTATTGCTGGCTTAAGCCCTTTAACCTACCTATTGCAAACCTTCAACCCCCTAAAACATTCTCTAAATATTGTACCTTGCTTGAGCATTGTCTGTCAATCATTCAAATGGATATTTATATAATTATAATATGGGGCTAAGCCCCTGACTTCGCTCACCAACTCCCGGCTTGCATTGAATGAAAAATTTAATTAAAATAAAATAATTATTAATCACAACGCGATTATGTTCGTTTAAGTTCATTTATTTTATACGATATAACGTTTTTGAGCCGTTTATTTATAAACGTAATATCGTATACTATAAATCCCACGATAGCGAAATAAAATTTTATAAAAAAGTAAGGTTAGACTAGTATCATTTGCGAGAATAAACTTAACACAAGGTTCCCAAGTTCCCTCCCTCCGTTCCCCATTTTCACATAAAAATTATAGTGTTACCAGTTTCTAATACATAAAGCCCAAGTTTGTCCACTAAATCTCATTAGAGGCAAGATCTGTTTATGTTTCTCTCTGTATAATATCGCTCTGCAAACATTAATCTGGACCGAGTTGCTGTTTCGCCTATCTTGCTTGTGTGGATCCAATCTGATTGTACCGATTGCATAATAAAACTTGTATGAGAATGTTATTTTTTTTTATATTTTTTTATATTTCTCTTTACATTAAAACATATAAAAAATACCAACGTTGTTTGTATTTTAAGTAAAAAAAAGTGTTTAACCATTGTATGTAGGACGTAGTTGTATATATTTGTCCATAAATAATAAAAATTAAAATAAAGACGCCGTCTTGGTTTAGCAGTTTAGTTGCTGTTGGTTTAGCAGGTTAGTTGCTGGTTACCACTCGGAGGACTGAATCGTTTTTCATTTTAATTACCTCATTTATATAGTAAGACTAAACGCGGCGGTAACCGCTACTCAGCTTATCACCGTGGAATATCTGTCCCTCTGACCTGCTATATGCGAGATACTGTGTGAAATTGGTTTTCAAATAAAGGAAAGGATTAAGAAAGAATCACACTGTCTCTGTTTAGTACACTAAAGAAAAAATATACTAACTTTTTCTGATTCAATAATAAAATTAAGATTTATTGCAATATTTTTATGCAAACAGTACAAACGTAGTATTTAATAGAATCCAGTTCAAATCATAGAGTAGTCACATAAGTCTAAGGATGAAGCGCTATCTAATACACGAACAAGCTAGTAAACAGAATAAATTTGTGTCATAGTAATATATTTTATTTATTTATTAAGTATATATACAAATAACAGTGGGTAATCAGCCCCGGTATAGTACGACAGTGTTTGACTGTAAAATGTGTCTTTTTATATATTTATTGCGTTCCATCAATGAGACAAGGTGTGGCGTTAAGAATCACCCTGCAAAATCTTGAAAATAAAAATAGGGTAGAGGACGGAGAACGAAGTGTCTTAACACGGCGTGAAGCTAAAATAAAGTGTCCAACGGCTCAAAAGGTAATTCTGCTGAGAAAATTTTTGCTACCCATCGATATTACTCAAACATACTAAAAATCGCGTGCTTCTTCAAATTTGAAATACAATTTTTTCGCAATATGCATACATCTGGTAAAACCGTACTTCAATATGATATTATACAACGCGAGCTTATGTAAAATATTTGTATAAAAGACTTCTATTTTAAAACGATATTGGCTTCTTATCTCTAGATATATAAGGTCGTGATGAAACATTTTAGAATATGCTATTCATGTTTTTACTATTTATTGTAAAAATGCTTGATTTAATGCGGACGTTGTTGGTTGAAATGTTATTAAAAGGAATATTTTGGATATTTAGCTATATATTAATAAACATTCTGAACAAGATAACGCTTTACTTGTGCTTAGCTTATTTATTAAGTGAAACTATTATTACTTAATAATTAATTTATATTTTTCAATGATAATGTTTTTCATTGTCTCTGTGTTTTTATGTCTATTCTGGACATTTCGGTAAAATATCTGCAAGAAAACAATTAGAAAATTATTTTTTTAATGTCACACCGTATCTCATAGTAGAGCAGGGCAGGCAAGGAAGATATAGCAACAACGTTATTTAAGTTAGCTTCACGCTGTATCCCTATTAGGGTAGGCTGAGAGAACGGAGTGCCAAACGCTACAGACTCGAAATGCCTGTCATCAACTTCTTCAGACATCCTTCACTATCGTAAAAACTGTTTTCGAAGGTCACCCGAGGTCTCCCGCCCTTTGCTTTTACCACTTTTCCTTTATAAATGTTTTTGCCATTCTTACACAATCATTCGCTTAACGTGCTCAAACCAACTAAGTACGTTTTCCTTCACCTTTTCATTCTCATTGTGACATCCATGCTAGTACCTACCATTTAGTGTATCTCTTTTTTGAGTATGTGGTCAGTTAAACTGACTCCGCAAATCTTACGAAGTGATCACGTCTTCACAGTATTCATCTTTCTTATTCTGTTCTTTTTTAATTTCCACGTTTCGTTGCCGTATAATAGCGTCGGTATCAATACTGTATTGCGTACAGCCAAACATCAGGCAACGTTATAGACAAGAGTACGCCATTCCACGTCCATTTCGTATGTTCCGTCTCTACTAACCGTACTTATACTTTAGTAAATATACTTACTCCCAGATATACTATTTTATTCACTTGTTCTATTATTTTATCATTTACGCAGATTTTGCATTACGTCCTAACTTCATTTCTTTCAAATACCTTCGTCTTTTTCGCATTCAGGTTTAGACCATTATTTTTACATCCTTCTTTCAGAGTGCCTGTAACCTGCGTTATGCAATAAGCACTGAATCATCTGCGTACAGCAGGCAATTTATATTGAAGTTACCTACTTTTCCTCTCCTGTCACTTTGTTTCATTCCTTGAAGATTTCTCGAAGAAGCTATTAATATATAATGCCTATATATAGTCTCCAATTATATATAGTATAATCTATAATAATAAATATTGAACAACCAAGCTGACATGGCGCTACCTTGTTTGACACTCGATTGGATGTCCAACTAAGTTGACATGCCAACTTCTATTATGCACGCAGGCTGAGTGATCTCTATAAAGAGACTTTGCAGCCTGTAGCAAGGGTCCGCTCACATTGCACCGGATTAGTATTTCTCATAATCTCTTTCTTACAACCAAGACTTTATGGTTTACGGCCAAAAACTTTCCGCGATCCTGGGGAGGGAAAAGATCAAGTCTGACCTTCTTTCAGGTCTAAAGCATTCCTGCTGCCTCCCACAACAGTTTTTTGGATCTATCTTGCATTCTTCTTGCTAAAAAGTCACTTCTTTTCTAATATTCTGCCCAATTTCACATTGCCGGTTAAACATCACAATCCCACCATCCAATTATCAAAAATAAGTAAAATGCAAATTCAATATATAAATTAATTAAAGAAAACAAACAAAATAAAAAAGGACGCGTAAAGCTTCTGTACTTTCATTACAATAATCAACTCGTGTAATACGATTCTACATAATTAGAAACAAGGCCCCACCGCTCTTTGTTTATATAAAATTTGAGGGAAAAATAAAATTTGTGAGCCAAAAAAAGATTAATTACACTTACCTATAGAGTTGTCTGAAAAATGAACGGTGGCTTATCGCATTACGGGCCCTCGGTTATGCTTAGTCCAACTGGTTTAGAATTATTGAGGAATGCTGTATTTTTTTATTGCTGTTGGCCCATATTTTGTGTTTGAAGTTGGTTGTTTTTGGGTCCACTGTCTGTCTGGTTCAATTCCTATTATTCCCGTTTTTCTTAGAGAAAAATATTTTACCTTTCTTCTCTCTGGTACCACTCAACGTACAATGTTTCAAAACTTAGTTGTTGCTACGGACACGGAACCTTACCATTAGGTTCCCTTTGTTTGCTCTTGCCGGAAAAGGTTTAAAAAAGTAGAAATAAACGTATTATTGTATATCCTTTTAGGTTCCAGATGTATTTCTTTATTTTTTTTCAGCTTCACGCTGTATCCCGCATATGGCCGGGTAGACAGAGGGAACTTCGGAACCAAATGTTAAGACAATCCGTTCCCCATTTTCCGCTCAATTTAAGGCATTGCTTGTTGAGTGGCGGTACAACGCCGCGCTTTGTCTTGGTGGCAGAGCAGAGAAAGGAAAATATTAAATATTTCATTTGAAAATATTCCACTTCTTCATGTGGGGATCGAACCCTCAACCTGTCGCGTTTGGTCACAAGCTCGTGGCTCTGCGTCACGTACAAGTATATATCTCAAAACTTATACTGAACACAAACTTGTTTCATATCGTCGACCAGATTGTACGAAGTTTGTTCTCAAGTTATTACTCGTAAACATATTGGTAAACGTTTAGGTTTACTACTTCTTTATATTATCGGCTTTATTAGGATACGATTTAATAGCGTTTATTGTGTGAGAGTGTTTTCTTTTGGAAAAGGTTGTTTTTTTTATGATTATTAATTCTTTTATAGCTCAGCTTCACGCTGTATCCCGCAGGCAGAGGGAACAGCGTAATGCTGAATAAAAATTACAAACATTTTTAAGATGTTTGTGTTTCCGTTTGTCCGAGCTAATCTCTGGAATAGCTGAACCAAATCGATGCAGCCGTTCCAAAGATTAGTTCGGACATTAGTTATGAAACGGTGTCTTGTTAAGTTACTCTTACTTCACTTAAATAAAATTTAATAAATATTCGTATAGTTGAAGCAGGCGAAGCCGCGCGGGAGCTTACTTTTCCGCACGTCTCTTTGCTTTCGTGCATTACAATGATAATCTATACTAGCAACTGAAAGAGCAGGATGAGGAAGCACACCATCGAACCTTACCTTATTTTATTCGTTTTATTTACTGTCA
>DWMZ01002128.1:0-14651 GCA_018249855.1 Eueides tales michaeli | reverse complement strand
TGGCCGAGCTTGTCGGCATAAGTGAGAGACATGAGTACCAACATAACGCCACAAAAAAATCGAAATTCGAATATACGTAACCCGCGAAAATTCAAAATTCGCGATACTTTTTGAACACACCTCGTATGTGAGTAGCTTCAGGAGACTTTATGTTAATTAACTTTCGGCATTATTATGTAAAAAAATGTATTTAGGGGTCTGTCTGGGCGCAGGGTCAGAAGATGTTGTGATTGTTTGTTTGTGACCCCACTCGAGGAAATGAAATATTTAATATTTTCAATTTAATATTAAATGTTTTCAATTCTTCGCTCTGGTAATAAGGCAAAGCGCAGCGTTGAGTTCCACCACTCAACACGCAATGCCTCAAATTTGGCAGAAAGTAGGGAACGGAAGTTGAACGGAGTGTCTTAACACTAGGTTCCCAGTTGCTTCTGCCTATCCTACCATATGCGGGATACAGCGTGAAGTTATGTATTGTATGTAAAATTCAAAGGAAATATGTAATGTTTTTAAGGCAAAGCGTGGCGTTGAGTTCTGCCAATCAACATGTAATGCCTCAAATTCGGCGGAAAGTAGAGAAGGAAACGGAGTGTTTCAATACTAGGTTCCCAAATTCCCTCTGCCTTATAATTAGCGCCACTCAACAATGACTCCAGAATCCAAGGCTGAAAGTGAGGGCCGGATGTGTCTGAATGAGAACGGAGCACTCTTAGCACTCTGTTCTCAATCAGACACTCCCGTCACACGTGAAGCAAAAAAATAGAATACACGTCTATTTTTAAATTGAAAACTGAAGGGGGCCTTAAACTTTTTCACATTTAATATGGTAGGCAAAGGGAACTTAGTACTTCCCGGTCAACACTTACGCCCAATTTTAATGACTCTATCATTAAATGTTGAGTGACGTAACTATACACAGCTTTTTGCCTTCTAGAGCGAAGTAGTTGGATATTGTTTTCTTTAGCTGTACTCTTGAAATGTTAAAATGTTTTATCAATCACAAATTATAATAATTTATGGAAAAAATCATTATATTGTTTTTATATAAATACACTAAACTATTTATAACGTATTATCGTTACAACATTTACAGTTACAACTAACGCAGTTATTGAACTAACTGCGTTAGCTGTAAACTGTAAAATTAACTGACATATGTAAATAGGACGTTACGTGTATTCAATACACACATTAAATCATATATATATCATCAAAAAATTCTTTTAAATACCAAACTTGATAAATGCAAAAAGTGAAGAGCGCATAAAAACATACTTTCATATGCGCATTTACGTATTCGTCATATATAAACGGTCATATTAGACGCAGAAAATAAGGCCGTTCTCTTTCAGCATGAAAATTATAATTCTTCATTTCCACATCAAATACTTAACAGATTAGTTAATACTGGAATTAACTTCAAAATTATAATTTTATTTTCTCATTTAAAAAACTCATAGATAGAAGTGTATATTGGATTTAACAGAAAATGAAGTGCCGTGAGCCCTGTCAATTGTCTGTCAGCGTGCAGCGCTCCGCTGCGAGCTTTTATGTTTGAATATTGATCTTACGTCGATGCTTCTTTAATGGCTGTCTAATTAAAGACCTTTGGTGTTTACTTATTGAGACAACGTTTTCTTTTTATTTATTTTTTATAGCTTACCGCTGTATCCCACACAAGGTAGGGTAGGCAGAGGGAACCTGGGAACCTAGTGGTAAGACACTCCGTTCCACTTCCATTCCTCAATTTCCGCCGAGGCATTGCGTGTTGAGTGGCGGAACTCAACGCCGCGGTTTGCCTTAATACCAAACGTTTTCTAAATAGGTTTTTCTTTCCTAAGTGTGGATTGACACTTTAAAAGTAGTAAAACTTTAGGTATTTGTTTAAAGCAAAGAGTACCCACACTCTGTATAACGCAAAGCGAGGTTGGCAGAGGGAAGTTAGTGTTTAGACACTTAATTTTCGAGATATAGCTTGTTTGGGAGGGAGGCAAGGGTGGGGGGGTGTCTATTCATAATATCGCGCATTGTCTAAGTGTAAGGAAAACGAAACTTCCTCTATATGTGACGATGTATTTTTATTTTAGCCAAAGCAAATTTGACTGGATTAATCACATATATTATATATTGACTAGTAAACATTTTTGGAAACCGGACATGTACCTGTTTTGGGTAGAAAATTTAACCGGATGAACCGGAACATGAGGTTCCGGTTAAAACCGGCTTCGTGATTTTCGTGATTAGTACACAATTTAAATGAAACAACATTTAAATTGTGTACTAATCACGAAAATCAAAGATCGTATGATGTATTATTATTATGCAATTTTTTTTTAATTGTAAATAAATTGTTACCAGTATGTATAAAATTACGCCTCTGTTGTTATCAAACTGTAGTTCTTTCTTACTTATTTACCTTTACGCTGTATTTCGCACATAGCCGGGTAGGCAGAGGGAACTTGGGAACCTAATATTCAGACATTCTGTTCCGTTTCTTACTTTCCGCCAAATTTCAGACATTGCGTGTTGAGTAGCGGGACACAGGTTTTTTCTGTAAATACTGTAATATTATGAGTACTCATCATTATTTATTATAATGGAATAATGAGAGTAGTTTTGCGATCATAAGAAAAGTTCGTTATAGTACAGTGTACAGTGTCTGACTATAAACATGATAGTTGTGGATGCATTTATATAAATTATTTTCATTTTCTTGTTCGAATAGTAGAACAAGGTGCGGCGTTGAATTTCGGTACACAACACACGATGTATGAATTATTAGAGAATATTGGGGTAATTAATGTCTTAACATTAGGTTCCCTCCGCCTACCCACATATTTTTAGGGTACTGCGAAAAAAAAAGAAAAGGCGAATATTGCATACATTAAATGATCTCTACCAAAGGGCTACCAATTTTTCTATATATGACATTGACATATTCTAACGTCTGTTTATTATCTATACATATAAAATATCTGTGCCCAAGAGATATATTTCTAATCATTTTATCAGTTTGTCTGTTTATTTGTTTGTCTGTGCCTTTTCTTTTGATAATCTATTTTGGGTAATGTTCCCTTAAGTTTGTTTTATTTTAATTGGCTTATATACAAAAGAGTTGTGAAATGAAAAGAAATATAAATTGTATTAACAAGAAGACAGCCCACTTAAAGAAGTTTCAGTGAACTGTATTTATTAAATTCTTCCAATAGAACAAATTGGATAACAACGTGTTGTGAAATCATAGTTAGCTAGAATATCGCTCTTTTAATGTCACAATGACGCCATTGCATCTAAAAAAAATGTATATTAATATATATTGAAGTATTAAGCTCGTCGTGGCGCAGGGGCACAAACGAGGAACCGTAAACAGGACAGGTTTTTTTTTTTATAGAAAAGACGCGGCAAACGAGCGTACGGATCACCTGATGGTAAATGATCACCGCCGCCCACGGCCCCGTGAGCACCAGAGGAGCTATAGGAGCGTTGCCGGTCTGTAAGGTGTATGGGCGCCGGGGCCCGGCATTACCCAATGCGAAACGCAGTGACCAAGGTCACTACTTAACCCTGGTTTTAAATGCCGGGAGTGGTAACAATCCGGTCGAGTCTGCCCATGCGTGTTGTCATTGCTAACAACGTGACTCTTCCACTCGTACTTTAGTCGCCTCTTACGACACCATCAGTACCAGGGTGATCATATTCTAAGCCGGAATCACGCGGCGAAGGTTGTGGATTCGTTCAAGAGCTCCCTCTTAAGGAAATGAAATAATTCCTATTTTTAGTTTTTCGTTCTGGTGACGAAGCAAAGCGCAGCGTTGAGCCTCGCCACTCTACACGCAATGCCTAAAATTCGGCGGAAATAGTGAAGTAACTTAATAGGATCGGAGTGTTTTAACACTTCGCTCCTAAGCTTACTCTGCCTATGCTGTTATGTATGGGATAAAGCGTGAGAGTGAAATGGAAAAATATATGTATGCATAAAGACTCTCTCAACTCCGTAACTTTGATGGCATCTTCTAGAATATTTTAGACAGCACAAATATATTACTATTGGCGGCCCTCGAGGCAAGGCGTGCTACGTGCGGGATACATAATGAAGCAAAAATTTTATTTAATGATATTATGTGGATTTCCTGCAGGAAAAGGAAAGAAATGGGTTTTATTTTTTAATTAGCTGCAAGCTGTATTCAGCATACAGCATGGGTCAGAGATAGAGAGATAGAAGTCACAATACTCTCGGTACTCCAGTCTTTTTTAAATGTAAATGCTAGATTTATATAATGTCACATCTAACTTGTATAAATAGCCAGAAATGAAATGTCCATGAAAGTTTACAGTAGGTCTTTTATAACTACCCTAATATGTGAAGGCAAGGCGTTAAGCCAAAACGAATTATTTGTTTTTTTGTTCACTCTTTATCGCACACAGCAGGATAGGCAGAGGGAACTTGGGAACTTACGATCAAGACACACCGTTCCATTACAGTGACGGGACAGGTTCTGGATTCGATCCCCAGTCGAGGAAATGAAATATTTAATATTTTCAATTTAAATATTTAATGTTGTCATTTCTTCGCTCTGGTAATAAGGCAAAGCGTGGCGTTGAGTTCCGCCACTCAACACGCAATGCCTCAAATTGGCAGAAAGTGGCGAACGGAGTGTCTTGACACTAGGTTCCCGGGTTCCCTTTGTCTACCCTGCCTTGTGCGAGATACAGCGTTTTTACGACAGCCCTAACAATTGTTATCACTACGAATGAAATAACTCAGGTGTAGTACAGTAAATCCGTCCAGCGTCCGCTTCGCTCCGACAAAATCAATGATTGTCGAACATCTATATAGCTACGGCACGCCGCCCGCCAGACACTAGTCATATTTATAACGAAACATATTCTGATGAACCTCCGCATCCCGATCCGTATCGACTTGTCTAGACTGCACTGTACACACTTATACCTATTGATAACTATCCATGGAGACGGTTTCCAGGCGAGCGTTTCTACCGAACCCGCGAGGCTTCAACTCTTTGTTATAGCCAAATTGAATTGAAAAATCTTTACTTAAATTGTAGTGTATATGCTCTTCTGATATATAAGATATATTACTGTACAGTTTCATCTAATTACGCTTAATAGTTTTTGTGTGAAAGTGGGGCAAGCATCTTCACAAACTTTCATAGACAAATAGATTCTCTAAGAAACTCTTTATTGTTATTGCTAATTTTTTTTCCTTGATTTTCACGTAAATAAGACTAAGAGAGAGTTAAGATACAATGTGTATGCTTAAAGATATTCTTTTAGAAAAGGTATAAAAATTTTAACGTATCGAACGCGAGCCTCTTGGAAACCATCCAAGCGCTTGCCAGTTGTGATATGCGCTCATATGGCTGAGAACATATGGCTTAGTGGACAGAGCACTTGGTTTCAAAACAATGCTGGTTTAAATCCTGCTACGTTCAAAGACGAAACTCTCTTTGCTGTCACTGTCATCAATGTCTTAAAATTACACTTCTTATGTGATTTTTTATATAATTATTCATCATTATTATTAAAAAAAAAACACACCCCATTTTTGGCTTTAATATCTTTATTCTCATTCTGGAAAAGCCCTTTAAATACTCATATTATTTGTGAACAAAGAGTAGCACAGATAATAATGAGTGAATTTATCGCATTTAAATTGTTTGGATTTTTATTTAATGGTTTTTCTTACTTAAGTATTTAATATTATTATTTTCACACCGTATCCCGCACGTGGCTGGGTAGGCAGAGGGAACTTAAAAACATAGTGTAATGACACTCCGTTCCATTCCCCCACTTTCAGCCGAATCAGGCGTTGCAAGTTGAGAGGCGAATCGTAACAAAGAAAAAAAATTAAATACTTCAAATATTTCCTCAATGAAAAAATACTTTATAAATACTCTATATAGATATAATAAAACAATATATTAGAAATCTATGATTTATATATAATACTAATCGCCACTGCCCCTAACTTGCTCTACGGCGTAGTTCCACTTTCCAGACCACTCGCCGCACTTCCCGCATCCTATTCAATAACCACGTAATGCACTTTTCCCATTACTTGAATGTCACAGTAGACACGACATTTTCAGCCTAAATAAGTTAACTATAGCAAAGCAAAATTGAATAATCCACGCTTTATATAAATGTTGATGGACATTTGTTCGTGGAATTTACAAAAGGTCAACGAATTTTCAACTTTTGATTAACGAGAAAATCTGAAACGTTGAAATTGTTGATTAAAATTTGTTTTAATACGTATGTTTTCTTTTTCAGGTCGTGTCTGTTGAAATATTTTAAATAATCCAAGCCCTACTGAAGGGCAAAGGCAGAAGTTAACATTATTGTGTTACAAAAAAGAAAAAAACGGAGTGGACCAAAACAAAAACCCGATAAATATAAAAAAAATAGAGATTGATTATTCATAAAAGATTTTTTTTTCAGGTTAATGCTTTTCTTTATTTCATATAACAGGGAAGGCAGAGGCAACCTAGTATTGAGACATTCAGTTCCCCACGCGCCACCTAATTTGCATGATGAATAAAAAAATCACCACCACACATTTCCTATAAGAGAAAATGAAAATGTTACACAATTATAATCATTTTTCCAAATGAGAATCAAACTAACAACCCTCGCGCTTACCACAGACCTGACCTCGTCATATCATGGAGAAAATACATTTTTTTTTTTTTTCTAAACATTTCATTCGCACAAATGGCTAAAATATTCCATACACCCTCACCTAAACCTAGATGTGGAGCTGCAGAATAGCGAACGAATATTGAATACCAAACGTATTTATAAAAGATAGAGTACGAAAGAGGATATTGCTCGCGAAGCTCGACAGGCGCTTCTGAATTATTGAATATTTCAGTAGAGGAATTTTAAAATTACTTTTTCCCAATAACAAGAGTAAAGTAATGTTCCTTTATTTCCTTATACAAGGATTAACTTTTAATAAAATGACTAATTGCCTTCAAATTCTGCCCTATTTAAATATATATACTTGTTTGTTACTTATACTTATTTAACTGTAAATGTTACACGTTAAATGTATATAATTAAATATTTAATTTCCTCGACTGGGGATTGTACCCAGAACCTGTCGGTTACAGCCACACGCTTGTGCCGCTGCGCCACGACAGGCCTTAACAAAAAAAATTGTAAATATGTTAATCACTTTCTGGACGTCGCATGTTGGGTGATATTCGCTGAAGCCATATTCGTCACTACTTATCATACCAGCGGGGACGTTGCAGAGGACCGCCCTGTACGATAGAGTAAGGTGTAGGGTTGCTGTATGGTGCATGTGGTGGATGAAATTATGTCCGTGAAAATTACTGGGAAAGGTCATGGCCAATAGCTTTTCATCACGTTCTACCTATTCTCCACACAAAATCAATGTATGTCGCCAACATTACAAAAATATGTTACCTTGTTGCTAAAAGTTTATAAAAGTTATATAGACAGAATTCTGTGAGACACTCTCGCAGCACAAGTAGTTCTCAATTCAATTTAGACTCCGAAGCAATATTTCCGTTGAAGCCGTTATGGCGTAGCGTGTGACTGTAAATGCGATGGTTGTGGATTCGATTCTTAATCGGAATAAAAATAAAATTTTCATTTCGAAGCACAGCGTTAAGTTCTGCCACTCAACACCCATTCTATATACACAAAAAGTGGAGAACGGAGACGTTCTCTCCGCCTTACCTTTGGTATGCGGAGTACAGAGTAAAATTAAAAAAAATCCATCGAAATTCATAAACTAAGCTCTTACATTTAGTACCACGTAAATAATAAGTTTTATTTTTACTATTTTTAAAGTGTTATTCCACACTTAGGAAAGAAAAAGATGCGCAGGTTCAAATCCTGCTTCGACCAAATTTTTATACGTTTTTAAATTTAGTATTAATAAGTTTTACCTACATTTCATATGAACGTAAGTTATTATATCTTTTTGGAGTAAATTATTTGCTATTTTTTTACTGTACGTTCGTGTAATAAAACTGCTTCAGATGATTTACTACTGAAGGATCGGGTCTTGTCTTTTTATTTTTACTTATCATCTATTTTCTTGTGGTGGCAGTAGCACAAGCGCGTTACTGAAACGATAGTGGGTTCGATCCCAATTCGAGAAAATGAAATATTTAATATTTTCATATTAAATATTTAATGTTTTAATTTTTTCGCACCAATAACAACTCAACACGCAATGCCTTAAATTCGGCGGAAATTGGGAAACGGAACGGAGTATCTTAACACTAGGTTACCAAGTTCCCTCTGTCTACCCTGCCATGTACAGACACAGCGTGAACCTAAAAAAAATATTTTTAAACATTTAATGTAACTACTTTGCTGATTTTTTTTTTATGGAATAGACACGGCAAAGGAGCGTACGAGTCACCTGATGGTAAGTGATCACCGCAGCCCCCGGCCCCGTGTAACACCATAGGAGCTACAGGAGCGTTGCCGGTCTATAATATGTATGGGCACCAGGGCCCGGCATTACCCAGTGCGAAACGCAGTAGCCAAAGCCGCAACTTAACGCCGGTTTTATTTGCCGGGGGTGGTAACAATCCGGTCGAGTCTGCCCATGCGTGCCATTGCTGACAATGTGACTCTCCCACACGATACAATTGAAAGTATAAAAACGCTTTCAAAAAATCATATATTTTTTTAAGAAACGCAATCAAACCCAGGGCATAGTCATAGTATATATTAAAAATGGGTTAATATTATACAGGCAGGCCTACCTGACAATGGCCCTCTAAAATGCGGTATAAGAGCCACGTCCGGGATACGAATCAGCCCTTATTGAAAATGAAATAAATGCGCTCTTTTATACTTCGGGCGGCCTATAAAATATTGAGAAGAGCTGTAATGACCTATATAGATTTTCTTACGTATTTTTATATTAAAATATATTTATTCATACTGACACCTGTCGTGGCGGAGGGGCACAGGCGTCAGCTCGAGGAAATTTATTATTTTCATTTCTTCTCTAATAAAGAAGCAAAGCGCGGCGTTGAGTTTCGCCTCTTAGTTTGAGCAATAAACAATTACTCACTCACTCCGCTTCACGCTGTATCCCGCACAGGCCAGGATAGGCAGAGGGAATTTGGGAACCTATTGTAAAGACACTCCGTTCCACTTTCGTTCCCCACTTTCCGCCGATTTTGAGGCATTGCGTGTTGAGTGGCGGAACTCAACGCCGCGCTTTTGCCTTGTTACCAGCGCGAAGAAATGACACATTAAATATTTTAATTGAAAATATTAAATATATAATTTTGTCGAGTGGGAATCGAACCCACAACCTGTCGGTTACAGTCACACCCTTGTGCCACTACACGACAGGCCTCTCAATAAACAATTGTGTCTTAGTGATAGGTATACAAGTTCAAGTGTGGAATATGGCGTGAAGCTAGAAAATATATTTTGTTTATTCATTATATTTATAGAAAAACTAAATTCTATATATGTTTTTTTCTTGATTAATTATCTCTATAGTCAACCATTTTTTGCTTGAAACAAAATGTAGGCAAACAAAGTTTTATAAGTTTTTTTGAGAAAATCACATTCTACAGTACAAATCACGTCACGTGATTTCATCGTGCTTGAACACGTTGATAACAGCCACCGTTTCAGCATTAGAATTTTCTTTGATTGCATTTACTTTCGCGTAGAAAAGTGTAGGCGTTGATTAATTAAGGTTCCCTTATGAACGAAAATATATTAAAAACAAAGCAAACTTTAAGAAACTATGTTTTTAGACTATTTTCACACATTGCTTTTGAGTGGCGGATCCGTAGGAAACTGTCCGGATCCGTAGGAAACTGTCCGTAGGATACTGTCCGGAAATCATACCGGATTTATAACATGCTATATAACGGTCCATACATAAAAAATATATGTTTACCTACTTATTTTTTATGTGTGGACCGTTATATAGTAGAACTAGTTAAGTTTGTTCAACCCTTATCACTTAGGGGCTTGAAAAATAGATAATAACCGTATACATTTAAATCGAATGATGCTAAATATTGCTTTATGGCAATATGCTTTATTGCTTTATGGCAATATGCTTTATTGCTTTATGGCAAATTGCTTTATGGCAATATATTAGGCAATATTATGGCAATATTGCTTTAAATTAAATACTTGTGATGAATAACGTATTTATTTGGATAAGAATTGTTTATAAAAACACCTTCGCAAATAATTCATTACTTTAGAACAAATTTGGTTAGCATAAAAGGCTAACCTTAAAAGATAGACATATGCTGTTGCAGACTTTTTTTTAGAACTTTGAAAGAAGAACAATTCTGTCATACGTGACTATCTAACATTGAAAGAATTTTCAATGTTAGATAGTCCATTTCAATGTCAGATAGTCCAAATCGGGCCAGTAGTTCCTGAGATTAGCGCGTTCAAGCGAACAAACAAACAAACACTTCAGCTTTATATTATTAGTATAGATTACTTATTTGAAAATGATAGAAATACATAAGAACATCCTTCTTTCTTCTTTGAACTGACATATGTAGGTACTATTGTATTTACTTCGACCTCTAAAATATGTATAACCCATTGTTTTACTTACTATAAATTCGTTGACTATTTATTTCATACATTTTATGTAGAAAATGTGGCCTGTCGTGGCGCAGCGGCACAAGCGTGTAACTGTAACCGACTGGTTCTGGGTTCGATCCCCAGTCGAGGAAATGAAATATTACCTAAATATTTTAAATTTAAACATTTAATGTTCCATTTCTTCGCTCTGGTAATAAGGCAAAGCGCGGCGTTGAGTTCCGCCACTCAACACGCAATGTCTCAAATTTGGCAGAAAGTGGGGTACAGAAGTGGAACGGAGTGTCTTAACACTAGGTTCCCGGGTTCCCTCTGCCTACCCTGCCTCGTGCGGGATACAGCGTGAAGCTAAATAAAAAAAATGTAGAAAATTGGACTGTGTTAATAATTTCTCTCAACTTCAATTACTAATACGTTTACGACCAATTTTCTTTGCAGTTTTTTATATTAGGTGGTGCTAAAACAATAGCTTTACGTTTACAAATTGAAGTTTCGTGACTAAAAAAAATAAATCTATGATGGCCGATGTTGTCTATGGTACAAGTATCTTTACTCTGGTTACAAGGCAAAGCGCGGCGTTATGCGTCGCCACTCAACAATGCCTCAAGTTCGGCAAAAAGATAGGAGCGTAACGGAGTGTCTGAACACTAGGTTCCCAAGTTCCCTCTGCCTACGCTGACATGTGCGGGATACATCGTGACGGTGAGTGAGTAAGTGTGTGAAATTTCAGCGCCCTGCATAAGCAAGCGATATTAAATAATGAAGTTATTACTGTTATTAAGACTTGTCAAGACGGATGATTTGACGTCACACTCTTATTTTTGTAAAAAAATGTCAAAGTGCTACAACATTTTCGTTACATGTGAAATGTAGGTGACAAGTATTTAATTTTAATTATTCTTTTATATTTAATAAACCAAAAAAAACATTAAGATATTTTTTTACGGTGTACTTTTTTTAAAAACAAATACTTTCTCGCTTTTGTAAATTTATCATGACCATAGACAGGAGTTATATGTGATCCAGAAGATCCACAAGATTTTTATTATATGGCAACATTAATAATTAATAAATTTTATAATTTCTCTATTTTAAAACATTATTCTACACTCAGTGAAGAATTAAGAACAAAAATATTTGTTTAAACTTGAAGAGTGATAAATAACAGCTTCGATTCCCGCAACAAATCAAATATTCACACATCTTTTAACTACTTCTGTCAATTATTCTATTGACCCCGGTGTTACATAATATTCTTAAAGGATACTCATTAGACACAGTGTAACGTAACAGTGTTGCAACGTTTCCAGAAACGGTTATCTTTACGCAACCGGGTTTTTACAATAACGAAGGTTGCTTTGTGAGTAATATTGTTTTTTTTCCCTAATGTCATATGGTCAAGGAGACGATCGGAGAGATGATATAAAGAAACTGTGAGAAAGATTCCGTAGTCATTAATATATAAAAGCGCATAATGTTTTATTTAAACAACTCATACTTTTTTGAGGCCTGTCATAGCGCAGCGGCACTAGCGTGCGACTGTTACGGCAACAGGTTGTGGCTTTGATTCCCACTTGAGATAAAAATAAATATTAAAAAAAATAATTACTCTTGCTCTGGTAACAAGGTAAAGCGCAGCGTTTAACTCCACTATACAATATAACATGAATAAAAAACCCAGGGACAAATGGAGAACGGAAGTGTGTGATATTTTTTACTACTTTTGTGTTTTAGTTTTGTTTTTGTATATTTTTTTCACATAGGATTTGAAATTTGAGGCCGTCGTAGTACAAAATCTAAAAGACTCTGAAAGCTGGCGGCATTTAAATAAAAATATTTTTTTATATCGTTTAGCTGCGATCGACCTCTGTCGGTCAATCGTTTATTTCATCAATCGTAACGTAGCGTCGTATTTTCATGAGCTTTTTCAGTTTCGAGAACAATAAAAAGTCACAGGAGGCTCGATGTATAAATACGGTGGCTTTTTGGCAAAAAATCATATAACAGTGAAAACCGCATTTAAATCCAGCTAGCCACTTTTGAGATTACAAACGCACAGACAAACGTCAAACGTCATAAGTTTTTTTTTATATATTTTCGATATACAGATATTGATTGGTTATAGATCTATTATAACTTTGTTTTCCTAAGCCTGATAATAAACAAAGCGCGATTTCAATGTCTCCAAAATTTAGCGTGATATTGGGGGTACCTAAACACTATCTGGTATATAAATTACCCCATTTTGCACTCAACATATCACAAAGTCAAAGTGAAGAACAGAAGTGGAACGGAGTGTCTTAACACTAGGTTCCCAAGCTGCCTCTGCCTACCCGGCCATGTGTGGGATACAGCGTGAAGCTGAAATAAAATCACACTATGCGAAACACTTTAGTGTAAAAAATAGAATTTAAACTTAAAAAATATTTTTTCAAAGAAACTAGAGCATAGAACGAACAAATAAAACAAAAAGGCGGACGTGATCGCGCATATTTCGCTCTCATTTGCGTACATTTTAATACTTTTCCACAAAAATTCTAATTTCACGAAGAAATAACAATGCTAGTGTTGGATTTATTTAGCTTATCTCCTTTTATACGATAATTAAAACCTATAATTCTTTAAAAAAATTCAATTTAAATATTTAATGTTTAATTTCTTCGCTTTGGTAACAAGGCAATAGCGCGGCGTTGAGTTCCGCCACTCAACACGCAATACCTCAAATTAGGCGGAAAGTGGGAAATGGAAGTAGACCGGAGTGTCTTAACATTAGGTTCCCAAGTTCCCTCTGCCTACCCTGCCATGTGCGGAGTACAGCGTGAAGCTGAGAGAGAGAGAGAGAATAGTTATTATTAGTTTAGTTAAAAAATACTAGTTATTCATAATTATATAAAAAATATATATATTAATTTAAAAAACACGCGGGTATATTCCGCACATGACAGGGTCGAGGTGGAGAAAACTTGCTAACCTAATGTTAAAACCAACTATTTGAGGCATTGCGCGTGGAGTGCCGGAACTTAACGCCGTCATTACGAAAAATAAAAATATTTAATATTTCATTGCCTCGAGCGGCCATCGATTCGACGCTGCCTATCTGGTCGCGTGTGTATTATTATTCTTTCCGCTCAATGTCTCTACATTGAGTGCATGCGGAGCTCAACGCCGGATTTTGTCTTGTTATGAAACCGAAAAAGGAATCGAACCCGCTGTGCCTTTACCACATGCACGACCCAAAACACGTGTAAAAAAAAAATATATGTTTTGTTTTGTTCATCTAAAATCGTGACACTCGTGATAGTTATTCAATGAATCGACTAAACAATAGTATTTGAATATTATCTTTTAAAAACACGTTACGAAACTACCTTTGAATGGATAACAATGAAAGTATTTTATAATTATTTTCTATCTTAACGCCATGTTACGTATTCATTGTAATGGAATTAGATAAGGCATATAATTTAAATGTAAATTAGCAATTAATAAACGTTTTTAACAGCTTCACGATATATCCGCCGTTGCGTTGAGTGGCGTAACTAAACGCCGCGTTTTGCCATCTCACCAGAACGAAGAAATGAAAATATTAAATATTTCGTTTAGAAATATTGAATATTTCATTTTTACGAGTGGGGAACCCCAACCACAGCCTGTCGCGTTTACAGCCACACACTTGTGCCTTTTGTGGTAAAACCTTATCACCAAAAGACAAAGGTGTCACAGTTATCAGGTTCATCCTGAAATATAAAAAATAAAAAACTAACTTTTTATTTTCAACTTTACTTTTGTACTTTCTTGTTGTAATAACATTATCATTATGAAAACAATACATCTGTAGATATTTAATATTTTTTTTTATATATATATATATATATATATATATTTTATATATATATATATATATATATATATATATATATATATATATATATATATATATATTTTATATATATATATATATATATATTTATATATATATATATATATATATATATATCTATATTACGATTATAAATTTAAGTGAAAAGATTTTTTTTAAAAAT